>PVKU01003708.1:0-169548 GCA_004027475.1 Anoura caudifer
ACCCTGTTCCGAGTGATCCGTCTTGCCAGGATTGGCCGAATCCTACGGCTGATCAAAGGGGCGAAGGGGATCCGCACGCTGCTCTTTGCTCTGATGATGTCCCTTCCCGCGTTGTTTAACATCGGCCTCCTGCTCTTCCTGGTCATGTTCATCTACGCCATCTTCGGAATGTCCAACTTCGCCTATGTTAAGAGGGAAGCTGGGATCGATGACATGTTCAACTTTGAAACCTTTGGCAACAGCATGATCTGCCTGTTCCAGATTACCACCTCTGCTGGCTGGGACGGACTGCTGGCGCCTATTCTTAATAGCGGACCTCCGGACTGTGACCCTGACAAAGATCACCCTGGCAGCTCAGTTAAAGGAGACTGTGGGAACCCATCTGTTGGGATTTTCTATTTTGTCAGTTACATCATCATCTCATTTCTGGTCGTGGTGAACATGTACATCGCTGTCATCCTGGAGAACTTCGGTGTTGCCACTGAAGAAAGTACTGAACCCCTGAGTGAGGATGACTTTGAGATGTTCTACAAAGTTTGGGAGAAGTTTGATCCTGATGCCACCCAGTTTATAGAATATAGAAAACTCTCTGATTTTGCAGCTGCCCTGGATCCTCCTCTTCTCTTAGCAAAACCAAACAAAGTCCAGCTCATTGCCATGGATCTGCCCATGGTCAATGGTGACCGGATTCATTGTCTTGACATCTTATTTGCTTTTACAAAACGTGTTTTGGGTGAAGGTGGAGAGATGGACTCTCTTCGTTCACAGATGGAAGAAAGGTTCATGTCAGCAAATCCTTCTAAAGTGTCCTATGAACCCATCACAACTACACTAAAACGAAAACAAGAGGATGTGTCTGCTACTGTCATTCAGCGTGCTTACAGACGTCACCGCTTAAGGCAAAATGTCAAAAATATATCAAGTATATACATAAAAGATGGAGAGGGAGATGATGATTTGCCCGATAAAGAAGACATGGTTTTGGATAACCTGAATGAGAACTCAAGTCCAGAAAAAATAGATGCAACCTCATCTACCATCCCTCCCCCTTCATATGATAGTGTAACAAAACCAGACAAAGAAAAACATGAAAAAGACAAAACAGAAAAGGAAGACAAAGGAAAGGATGGCAAGGAAAGCAAAATATAGAGCTTCATATTTACGACACTGTTTACAGCCTGTGATGGTGATGTATTTGTGTTAATAAGACTCTTTTAAGAAGGTCTATGCCAAAACTTTTAATCAAAATATTCTCCAAGGCAGTGCAGTCACTAGCTCTGATGCCCTAAAACAGGTGGGCAGTGGTAGCAGATGGCTATTTATGCACTGGGAAAGGACTCTGTAAGAACTGTAAGAGTAACTCTATAGGGATTTTGATCATAGCAAACAAAGGTAATTTAATTTTATTTGCTTTTAATAAATTACAACACTGTGTAGAAAATGCTCACATCTGCCTTGTCATCTTTTCACAGGATGATAAACATTCATGTCTCCCATACAAATACAAAGACACACACATGCATCTGTCATTTGGACATCTACAAAAGTGTTGTACAAAGCCTTGTGTACAACAAGGCTACAAAGTGTACAAAACTTTGTGTACAACAAGTGTACAAAGCCTTGGCTTTGCCATGAAATGCCCTGATAGAAGGAATGGACATTTGTAATGAGTGTTTAGTTAAAATGTGTTGGTGTTGGTGAGCAAAACTCTTCTATCCATGTACAGAAGTCATTCTATATTTTGAGGTGCTTAAATTTATTCTATATTGCATCAGAACTAATTTGTATTTGCCTATAAAATGTGATGGAAATAAAAACATATGTAGGTTATTCATTTCAACAAATATTTTTCATTTCTCTTTACTCATGTAACAAGCAAAATTAAGATTTACCTTTAGAGTATTGTGCTTTATAGCCTGTCTTTTTTATATCTTTCTTAGTTCCCACAACCATAGCACATCAAAAACTATTCTAAGTAGGTATGACATCCCTCAAAAGAAAGAATGAAGGTAATTTTAAAAGAAACAACTGATGAAAGCTTTATTTACTATTATTCATATAGTCTAACACTAGCCTGTGCTGTGACACCAACTTTTAACTCTTTTGTCACATTTTCCTGCTTTCTCGTGTATTGTTTAGTCATCCTTTAGCACTGAGCAAAGGGATAGTTCCCTTCAGTGAAGTGCTTTCTGATATGCAGGTAGCTAATTTAATACCATTGTGCACATCTGAACAGACCTTGACCTGGGCATGGTATTTATTGCATCACCTGTACAGCATCCTAAACATGTATGGCAAGCGTTCAAGTCATCATATACGACAGACTTTCAACTCAGACTTGTCTTTAGTATGAATGAAAAAGCCTTCAGCTGGGATTCTTTCCAACTTGCTTTCTTGCCATTTAATTTACTTTCCTAACTTGCACAAACAACCCTTTTAGACTGCTATTCTTTCATCTAAAAATGAGGAGGATGTCACTTTCTACTTAAAATCCCATGACTATGAGGCATATTATGTGTCAATCAATAAAGTATCCTGAGCTTATAATTACAAAGTACATATTCATTTTGCTTTTAGCTGATGTTCTCCTACCAAGGATTATAAATCTAGTTTTTAAGAGATTCTTATTAATAGTGGCTTGAAAAGAATGGCCATGGTTCAGTTTTTCATCAGTTTTGTTTCAGGAATATGATGTCTTTCTTCTATTGATCTATATATGTGCAGGCAAAAATTGAGTTATGTAAAGAGAAAGTAGTTTCATTTAGATATTGTGGGAGTTTTCAAAGCAAACATCTAGAAGATATGTCATTCATTTGTTCTTTTAAATTAAAAAACAACATGAATTGTATTTCTATAACAAATACTTGAACACATGTTTGTTGTTTTAGCTAGTTACAATTAATGGCAATTTAAATATACCTACAGAGATGAAGAGATATGGGTAGAGAATGAGAGACAGAAAGTAGGAGAGACTAAGAAACATACGTGTGAGAACATCACACAAAAACAAAGAGATATTTCCACAGAAATTCCTATCTAGAAAAATTTTTAACTGTGATGTATTTTACAACATCAATGAAAGAGATTATCACTTGTAGACATTTGTCCTAAAATACATATGGATTTAGATCTAGGGCCACAGATTCTTTACACATAGGTTAAATCATTCATCTTTGGTTATTTGAGCCATTTTTTAATTTAATATAAAAAGTACCATGTAGTGTTTTCCTCAACTCTGTGAAACACTGCATCAGATACTTGCTAAGCCTTTTGAAAATACATTTGATAATTCAATTAGGGAACCAGACAAAATATATTGCTTTTGTAAGATTTTTAATACATTAAATTAATAAATTAATATCACCTTTAATTCGAATTAAGTTTATCCTGGTTGTTTTAAACATATATAAATACAACTGCATTTTGCATCCTTACATACTATAATATGGAAAAATATATGGTGAGCAGGCTTATGTGTGGTTTACTATTAATGTTTATACATTTCCTAATTTCTAGGTGAAATAAAAATATTGCAACTGATTCCTCATCACAGTTTCTTCTTGGCACTTGAAAAAATACAAAGTTGTTGTTTCTCCTGTTTCATGATGAACTATAATTTTTTTAAAAAAGCATATAACATACTTTGGTTTTGTACATATACATGTTTTCAAAAAAATGTCTCATTTTGACTTTTTAAGAATGCATTGACTCAATTAAGGCCAATATTTGGATCTAAGAGCTCATTTAGTACAGTGTAAGCTTGAAGAAAAATTAGGCTTCTCTTTCCCTGTAGGGTTCTGTTTTGTACTGATTATGAGCTACCACCCCCCAGAAGGTACTGTCATACAAGCAGCTAAATTACATAATCACTGAACTCATCTCACCTAATGATGGAGAATGGCAGTTACACAGGAAGTTTTAGGTTAGAATAAAATGGAAGCAAACAGATTAGAACATGAATGTATACATATAATTTGGATAAACATGGGAGAATTTCTTTTTTACCTTTTTGATTATTACATCATTTGCAAAAGATGTAAGTGACTTGTGGGCCAGTTTTAAAATGCTGATTGTTAAATCTCAACCCAAAATATTCAGCATGATTTTATAGGACTTTGATAGCTTTACTAAAAAGAGTTAAGATAAACTGCATATGTAAATAAAGCAGTTCTAAATACACATTTTGGAGAAATGTTAATGAAAGTAATGAAATGAAGACCAGCTATGTTAGTTAGAATGGCCAAGTAATCGGCTTAGGTTTAGGACCTATGTATAGAGACCACCACATTTTTAAAATATTGGTAGCTTATTATGTTATGTTCTTAAAGAAAATAAGAATTGCTTCACAAAAATAAATGAATAGCCACAAATATAACAATACTATTTACATAGAACTCTTTACAAATTTTATACATCTATGGATGCTCATATTTGAGATTGAGTTTGTCATCTATTACATTGTAATTATATTTGAGACTTACACACTGTAATAGAATCTATAAATAAAAGTCATCAGAAAAATAAAATTATGTTTGCATGTATTTTCTGTTTCTGTGAGAATCTTTAAGGGGATAAATTCAGTCCATACCTAAATAAATTGCAGCTATTGATTGCTGTTTTTAAAAATGGAAAGATTAACAGTTTCAAATGTCCTCCATAAGAAGTTATGCAGGATAAGAAAGATGGGAATTAAAAATATAGAGTTCCAAAGCAATTCACTGAAATCCATGACAGAATTTGTGCCAAAGTGAAAAAAAAAAGGAGGCAAAGTGAAAATATACCAACATTTAGCCACACAATGAGAGTGCACTGTGTGTGTGTGTGTGTGTGTGTGTGTGTGTGTGTGGTGATAGCACTGAGAGATGATTATCAACATCAGAGAGTAATATTATATTGGTGTTATACACTATGAATCTCATTATTTTATATATCTTGGGTTGTTTTATTATAATATGTTCTGTTACTTACATTACATATTGTTTTGTGAGAGCTGGAAAGACAATATCAGGATGCTCTACTCTCAAAGGCTTCATCATATTTGGTCATAAATTAAGACTTTAGTTTGAGCACATTCTTTTAGCATAAATTTTTATAATTCTAACCATACTCTAGCCATTCAATTTAATAATTTATTAACTGTTTTGCCAAAGAAAAACCACTCAGGAACTAATCTTTTGTTCCTGTTAGTTTTTGTTTTTGTTTTTGTTTTTTCTTTTTTTGTTTTTGGTTTTTTTTTTTTTTTTTTTTTTTTTTTTTTTTTTTTTTTTTTTTTTTTTTTTTTTTTTTTTTTTTTTTTTTTTTTTTTTTTTTTTTTTTTTTACTTTTCACTCCTATAAATGAATGATTTTTTAAAAAGAATGATTCAAAATAGTCATCTCATTTTGGTAGTTCAAGCCAAAGATTTAAAGATAAAAGGTTAAAATTTGTGATTAAAATAAAAATGTGTGCTTTGTTTAAGGCTAGGACATTATTATTATCCTTGATGCTCTCAATATTGGAAATTAAGAACTAATTTTGTAATAAAAGTTTATGGATGAGAAATAGATACCAAAACTCTACAGAAAATATTTTTTCGTAAAAACTCCATGAAGCTCACAACTACAAAACTTCTAAATGTCAAAATTTAATTTGACTCCCTTTAAGAAAGTAGTAAAGATAGAATTCTCTTTTGTAATCTACCTAAACAACACAGCACATGTTGATACTTTGGTCCCAGTTGGTGCCCTCAGTAGAAGCAGCTCTGGTGAGAGAAGATTGGTAGAAAATACATGGGAAAAGAATTCCTCCATGCTTCATCTTCCTAATTTATTTCCCTTTATATACTTATCTTAGGCTAATCATTTCATTTTCACCCTGTATTCAGAACGAAGATTATTAGCTAGAGTCACCTAATATTGCTCTGACTCTTGCAACAAAAAGAAAAGATATGTTTATCTCTAAAGAAATACACATTGTTCATTTGTTTTAGAGACAAATGGGCCTGCCTTCGATAAACCACAGCCAGAATACCACTTAGAGCAAAGTTATGGGCAGCAAGGGATCTGAGAGGGAGCCAAGGAGAACAAGCGAAGCGTTCTGCTTCAACTTTATGACTCTAAGCACAGCCTGTATCAGAAATCTGAAGAATGACGGCAGGCAAGAAGTGCATGTTTGCAGGCAAGCATATTTTAATATTTTCCTTTGAAATCAAGTTTACTATTCACTAATTCTCATGCCTATAGCTGGAAGGGGCATATTAGCTTAGTCTAAAGAAGCCAGTACTTGGATAGAAAAACAAAGGCCTTTGATCTACACAACACTGAGGAATCACATGACATCTTAAAATGGCAGCCTTTGGCATTTTTTCCATATTTGTATTTCTTCCTGCCCAGTTATTTCTTCCTAGAGTAAGAGAATTCTTTTTTTCTACCCCATTTCTGTCATCTGAGGAGCTAAAACCTTCAAAACGAATCTCTTCCTCTTTATAAGATCAATAAAGCAAATTGAACATGACATCAAAAGCACTTAAAGAAATCTAAGTTCTGTTTTACAGTCTGCAATGCTATCTTATGCCTTTAAGAATTGTCAGTAAACTATACATACGTATGCACAGTAGCATCATATTATGTAACATGAGTTTATATCATTCTGTCACTAACAATGTGACTGTGAACTTGAACAATGTATTACATTTGTTGAGCCTCAGTTTCCCTATCTATTAAGAGAGTGGCACCCAATAGTTCCAAAGTACATAAGTCTAGAATAGGAACTTTAAAGAACAATAATTTATTATGCATTTTCTGAAGTGCCTCTCAATCTAGGATACAAGCCACATTGTATGATTCATGAGAAGTTTATATGATCATTAACCACCTCATAGAATTTATCTTTCCAGTACATGGTAGGTTAAATATTTTATTTATTTATTTACTTATTTACTTATTTATTTATTATTCTAATTGTTGTTCAAGTATAGTTTTCTGTCTTATACTCCCACCCCAGCCCACCCCCCAGCCCTCCCCACCTACCTCCCATTTCCACCCCACCCCTAGTTTTTGTCCATGTGTCCTTTATACTTGTTCCTGTAAACCCTTCCCCTTTTCCCCTGAAATTCCTTCCCCTCTCCCCTCTGGTGACTGTCAGTCTGTTCTCTATTTCAGTGTCTTTGGTTATATTTTGCTTGTTGGTTTGTTTTGTTGTTTAGGTTCCTGTTAAACGTGAGATCATATGGTATTTGTCTTTCACCACCTGGCTTATTTTGCTTAGCATAATGCTTTCCAGGTAAGTTAAATATTATGAGAATGGAAATTTAAAAAGTCAAGTTGAATATCCTATTGTGGAATATGTGCTTGTTTTTTCTACCAATTTTTTAAATTGGGCTTTCAGGACATCAATGGAAATGTCAGAATAAGAACATCTGAAAATCGACTTCTCAAAACAAGAATAAGGACACTGGCAAAATTGATAAAAATCAATATTTTCCGAGCTCTGAAAATTAACAAAAGGAGATTTTTTTCGAGAAAATCAATGGCTGGATCTCAGCAAGAACAGTAAGCTCCACAGTCATTTAGAAAGCCAGCAGTCCCACAATCACAGTGAAAATCTGCCTCCTAAAAGCCACTAGAGGGGACAGAATTGGTGTGCAGCTTCCCCAAAGCCCTGTTTCCAGAAAACACTTTGTCAATTCCCTGGACAACACAATTGCAAAGCTGTGTTTATTTGGCCCGACCTGGAACTCAACCAGAACAAACAGCTTTTTCCCTGGGGTTGTTTGCAAGCCTTTAACATTGCAGTTGCCTGAGACAAGGATAATAGCTGGAGTAAACAAGATTATCAAAATTGTAAAAAGAAAAGCTGGGGACTGGATGGAGATGTCCATAAAGGACTTTGTAAGGATATGATATATTTCTGGGAGTCTACAAACCACTTGCATTCACAAGGCTGGGAGCATTCCAAGGCCATAAGTATTCCGGGGCCGTGAGCATCCCAGTGGTGCGCACTTGTCCCAAGCTCTCACCTCTGGCTGACCTTAAGTTTCTGCATAAGCAGGAAGTATGCTGCCTGCTTGCATCTAAAAGGAATGTCCCAGCAGAGGGACACGCAGAGGTGCTCAGCAAAGGCTGGGAGATTGAATGGTCTAAGCCTCAGACTCAAAGAAATTCTTGTCCAATAATTAACTGACCACTAACCAAATTGAACAGAGACTTTAGTGTCCACAGATGACACAGAACACAGACTTTACTGATTTAGTCTAGGAAAGTCACCAAACTAACAAGCAGCAGGAGCCACCACCACAATCAAAGGCAACAATGACAAACACAGGGAAGGAGGTAGAATATGACCTTAAGGTGATTTCTTTTTTTTTTTTTTTTTGATTAAGAAAAAAATTTATTTCATTCTTTTTCCAATTCTCTTTAAAACTGTTAGAGATTTATTATCATTTCCAAAGTTTGTCATTTTTATAATAGCAAAGTTAAAGCAAATATATAAACTCTATAGTTCTTTTTTTATTGTTGTTCAACTATAGTTGTCTTCATTTTCCCCCACCACTCCCTCTGCCCCACACCCCCCACCTCCCACCCTACATCCCATCCCCTTTGGCTTTGTCCACTGTCCTTTACACATGTTCCTTGACGACCCTTCCCCTATTTTCCCCTATTAATCCTCTCCCACTCCCCTTCCCCTCCCCCTCCCCTCTGGGTATTGTCAGTTTGTTCTTTATTTCAATGTCTCTGGCTACCTAGGAATAAACCTAACCTAGGAAATAAAAGGCCTATACTCAGAAAACTATACCACACTGAAAAAAGAAATTAAGGAAGACACAAGTAAGGTAATCTCTTTTTAGAAACCATGGATGGCAGAGGCAGTGGGATAACATAGTCAAAGTGTTGAAAGAAAGACTGAACCAAGAATTCTATATCTAGATAAACTCACCTACAACAATGAAGAAGTTAAGACATTCTCATAAAAACAAAACTAAAAGAACTTGTTGTGGGCATACCTGCCCTACAAGAATTACTAAAGGGGACTCTTAGCCTGAAATGGGCACTGGACAGTAACTCAGACTCACACGAAGAACTAAAGAACACCAATAAATGTAACCAAATCAGCAAATGAAAAAATATAAATGTACTATGTTTTGCTTATCTTTTTCTCCTATATGTTTTAAAAGACAAATGCATAGAGCAATAATTTTGAGTCTGTGTTGATGGGCATACAGTGTGTAAGGACTAATTTGTATGACAGAAGAGCACAAGGAATGGGAAGGGAAAGGAGATACGTAAAAGCAAAGGTTTTGTATACTATTGAAATTAAACTGGTAAGAACCCAAACTAGATTGTTATAAGTTAAAATGCTGATTGTATTCACCAGAGCACCCAGTAGAAAATAAGTAAAAATATTATAAAGAAAATAACAAGGGAATCAAAATAGAACACTAGAAAACATCTACTTTAACACAAAAGAAGGCAGTAAGGGAGGGATAGAGAAAAAACCTAAGACATTTAGAAAATAATCAGAGAAATGACAATTAAAACAGCAATGAAATATCACTAGACCACCATCAGAAAGGCTACATTTAAGGAAGATTGACAGTAACAGTTGCTGTTAAAGATATGGAGCAAAAAATGCCTCACACGTTGATAATAAGAATATAAATTTGTATTATTACTTTGCAAATATGTATTTCAGTATCTATTAATGCTGAATAAACACGTATGTGTGTGTATCTGCCTATATACACACACATAGATTCTATAGCCAGAAATGCTATACTAGGCATATATCCACATATGCCTAGTCACATAGTCACATAAATGAGTGACTATGGCTCAAAAGGCATGCGAATATATGAATATTCAGAAATGCTGTATTCATAATCACCTCAAACAGGAAACAACACAAAAATCCATCAAAATTAGAAAGGATGAATATTGTGGTAAGGTACACAACAAAATACCATGCACAGCAAGACAGAACAACTTGCTGATACACGCAACATCATGAAGAACCTCACCAACACAAATCTGAGCTGAAGAAGCTAGCTTTGGGGGACTCGTTGACTTAGAGGGCACAAAGGAGAACTTTAGGGTTCCAGATACGTTTTATATCTTACTCTAGGTCATATTTATGTGGGAGTACAAATATGTATATTTGATCTGTGTAATTTTCTCACTGTATTATACACTCATAATATCTCAGTAAACTCAGTTGTTATACGTTGTAATGTTGATTGTAATCCCCAGGGCAACCACTAAAAAAAATAACTCAAATAATAATAAGAGACATGACAAGGGAATTAGAATAATAGAAAATATCTAATTTACACAAAAGAAGGCAATAAGGGAGGGATAGAGGGAGAAAAGATGTAAGACATGTAGAAAATAAAAATACGGCAAACAGAAAAGCTAACTTATCAATGCATTGGAATGTCAGTTTTTTTCCAAGTTACTAATCAGAGAGCTGGAAGCGGAGACAGCAGTGAAGTATCACCAGGCCACCATCAGAATGGCAACAGTTAAAGCTCAGGTGGCTCAGCTACGGTGTCATCTTACTGCTCTGTCCTGCTGCTTCTCTGCTCTTGGGAATTTCCTTCAGTGTCTTGGGAATCTCCTTTAGTGTCTGCCAAGCTTTGCCTTATGTTGATAAAGATACTTATTAAATTTTACCCAACAGACATGCTATATCAGGTTTTCTTTTCTAGACACTTGGTCATCTAATTGCCATGTATTAAATGGACACAAAATGAGTTACTGTTTGGAATCCCCTGCAACTTTGTCTGACAGTCATGAAAATTAAGGTTATTCTAATGAAACATGGACTTCCAAAGTAATGTTCTTCTCCATTTCTAAAACCTCCTAGAGCAAACATAGAAATAGCTAGACAGGAGATGTACAGAAATAGAAAAAAAACACAACAATTTATTCAAGGAGACATTAAGCCTGAGACTTAAGTTAGTAAACTTAGATAGTATTTTCATTCTTTTCTGCAAGACTAATTATTTGATCTAATTGAAGCATCATTTTCCTACTGCATCATAATTGCATTTCACTTAACACAAAGCTCTCTGAGAGCTTGGATGTACTATAAATGCATTAATCATTTATCTTTGGAGGAAGGGCTTAAAGGATGCAATATGAACAGCTCTCTTTTCTTTAACTTGTGGTAAGCCTAAAGGTTTTTCTCTTCCTCATTATTTAGACAATTCATTCTCTTTACAACTTATCTCAGACTAGAAATTAGCCTGACAAATGCAGTATCTACCCTGTTCCTCAAATTTAAAAAAATGTCAAAGCATCCTTGTTTCCTTTCTTAAATAGACATCCAAACCATCAGAGAGTACTATTGCTCCCACCTGTAAAATCTATCCCCAATCTGCCCATTTCTCTTCATCTCTGCCACCTTCACCTGGTCCTAACCACTATTATATTTGCCTGGACCTTTGCAGTAGCCACTAAACTGGTCTTTTAGCTCCACTTTTGATTCCTTACAATCTATTCTCCACAGAACAAAGTGATCCTTTGAAACTCTAATTTAGATCAAGCCATTCTCCCCATTGTCCCATTTCTTCTTAAGGTTCTTCAGAACTTTTTACTGCACTTAGCATCGAAGGCAAACTTGTTAGCATTCCAAAGAGTCTTACATGCTCTGTCCTCTGCTTCACTCTACCATTCTGTGTCACACCACCTTCTTCTAAAACTCAGCACTTCACCGCCCCTGATTTCCCATTCTTCAGTCCAATAAGTTCTCTTTTGCCTCAGGGCTTTGCTCTCGCTCTTCTCCACCTGACTCAGAACACAACTGCATCATGTTAAGTTCCAGCTCAAATATTTCCTCCTTAGGGAGGACTTTCCTAATCAGTCTACTTAAAGCAACCCCACTGTCCTCGTCAGTCTCTACTACGTTAAACTTCTATTTTCACCTCACCATTTATTATTATCTAATATTGGTAGATTACACCTGTTTGCTTGCTTATCTTCTCTCAACGAATAAGTGTAACCCCATGAGGTACAACCTCATTTGTTTGATCTATTGCCATCCTTAAAAGGCGTGGCATCCAACAGATGCTCAATATTAATTAAATAGATCACTTTAAAGCTCTGACCTCAGTTTAGCTGGAAACTAAAAAGGAAACGCTCTGATGGACAAACATCATGAAAAGGTCAGTGTCTGCTAACAGTTTGGTGTTGCCTTTTCCACAGGCTGGTGCATTGAACAGAGAATCGTGGGACTGTATCATGGAAAAGGGCAGCAGGGAAGGGAATCCTTCTATTCATATCTTATCTGTGAGCTCTGCTTGGCAATTGTTGTTTGCTTCATAAAACAAAAGCAAAGTACTTCGTAAATCAACCCATCAGGGTATAAATAATCACAAAGTAATGCCTATCAGCGGTGTGCTGGTAAATGTTTAGTAACTGGCTCTTCTACAGAAAAATGCAATTGCTTATATGTATCTTTTTCAGTTTTTATGGTGTAAATACCCCCACCCAGCCAGTTTCAAGCCAACAACCTGAAGTCACTGGAGGTGGAATAGACAGGAGATGGGCACCCTCAGCCCTATCCCGCTGGTCTCGGCGGGCTTCAGTACACTCCTGACGTCTACCACGTGCCAAGAGCAGTGTGAAGCATTTTCTATCCAGTCTCACCTGAATTGGAGCAGCCCATTAAACTGATTTATTAAACATATGTCAGAGGTTAGGAAACATCCTGCCTAGGCATACACATCACAAAAGGGGTGAAACCCGAGTTCACATCCAGATCTCTCAGACTCCAGGGACCACATTTTTCCTGTATTTTAGGAAATGGTAGTGAAAAAAAAAAAAAGAAAGAAAGAAAAAGAAAAGCCACACAAAAACTCTGGAACATAGAAAATAACCAGACTTTGGTGAAATGTCAAGCTGCTTCTTAAGATCATGGCTGTTTTCTGACTATCCTTGACTCCTGGCAGATAGTGTAAATTTTATTATGGCATCAATATATGTGGAGTATGTGATTAGATGGAGTGAGAATCCTAAAAGTAAAATATTAATCAGACCACAGTGCACCAACAAATCTTGGAACCCCACTCTGTACTCCTCTCCCCTGTTTTCTTCTCTGGCTTTGTTTGTATTCCCTTCCTTTACACATCAACACCTAAACACCAAGAAGCACAAGTATTGAAGAAAAAAGTGAGTCACTGTCAACCAGGATTTGTGTATTTGTTTTGCAATTGTAGGAAAAAGCAAAAGATGGATCAGCTCCCAGGGTAAAACTGTCCATAAGGAAGTAAAGAAGTTTTATCCTTTTGGAAGACAGAGTCACCACCTGGCAGGGATAAAAGGAGCAGGAGATTGGTCCCGACCTAGGCCTGTGATTCTTAGATTTTAGTACACATCAGAATCACCGCTGATTGCTGGGCTGCACGTCCAGTTTCTAGCTCAGTAGATCTAGGGTTGGGCCCCAAGTCTGCAGTTCTAGCAAGTTCCCAGGTGATGCTGGGGCTTTCCATTCAGGGACCACAGTTGGAGTAGGACTGCCCCAGGTGCCGAGTAATTTGTGTATATAGTACATTACAGCTGGAAAGGCACTGGTCTAGACCCCTGCTTCTCAAACTTGACTGCACATTGATTGCAGTCACCTGGGGACCTTAATATCCATGCCTGGATGGGAGAGCCTGCTTTAATTGGCCTGGGGTGCACCTGGATGTTGGGGTTTTAGAAACTCCCCAGTTGATTTTAATATGCAGCTAAGTTTGAAAACCAATGGAAGTGGCTCTGGATTTTAGTCTATAGGTTCTACATTTTTTACACACAACTCTTCATGACCCCTACCACAAATGACACATCAGAAAAGCACTCATTCCCTCAATATCCTAGTTCATTTCAAGTGTGTGTTGAATGGTAGGAGTTGGAGTGCCGGCTGAGGTCCCGTGCACTGTGCCTACCTGAGCTGGGAGTCAGGAAGCTCACCTGTGTGTCTCCTTCAGTCTCTGCTACTTACTGCCTGTGTGACCTTACTTAGTTGCACATGACAGATAACTTCTCTGTCTCCTCTTTGGGTAATTACAGATAATAGAAAGCAGTTTATAACAGAATTTGAAAAATTCTTGGAAAACTTTAAAGAGATATAGAGAATAATTACAGTGGTGCTCACAGATGGTTTAAAAAATTAGTTCTGCTCTTTGTTTCAAAATATTCTCCCAGAATATCCGCTATGTGAGAATCCCAAATAGCACTGTTAAAGAGTAGCAGCCCAAACGCTCCCTGCTTATTGGAATTTGCCTTGGTCCGAGGTAACCAATGGCTTAGAATTCTACAGTGTAAATATGTAACACATTCTACCTTACAGATGTGCCTCCTTATAGAAACCACACTGAGGACAGAAACTATGCATTTTCCATTTGTATGCTTATTTAAGTGCTAATTGCACTTATAAGTGCACTTATCTATAAGATATCTTGTACTATATCTGCATATATATGAGATTAAAACACATTACCTGCTTTCTGTTGTTAAAACAAGATAATACTCAGACTGCTCATTCCATAAAATATTTTAGAATGATAACATAGTAGAGTGATATCATAGCTCCATTTTGGCCAGCAGCTTTTAATTCTTTATGTAATGGCTCCATCTTCTGGTCAATGAAATAAAGAATTTTCAAGGCTTCCAAATTCAGTCTTAACTCTTGCTTTACAAATAAACTTGTCTTAGTATGAGTCGCAAAAGAGTAAGATGACTTTTTATTCAGAAAACATTCACAAACTTGACTAATTTTTCTCTTAAAAATTGTGCTTTATTTATTGTTTAAATTGGCCACTATCTCTCTAATGCTGCCATGAAAAAGTGAATACGTATTTGCCTGGTTCCCTCTAATTTCCTCTGTCATGGCTCCCCATTCTTCCCTCTTGGTGGTTCCCCTGGTGTGTAGGGTCCTGCTGCTACCCCTGAGACTTCATGGAGACTTGATGTGTCATTCTCTGTACTCAACTTTTCACTCTGATTTACAAGAGGTTTTATGAAATTTATGCTGTAATCAGAATGAGAAATTATGGATAGTCACACTGACCCACGAACATGTTTGGTTCCTAGAGATGGGATGTCTAGCAGAAGGAAGGACTCAATAACGGTCTGGATCCAATAAGTACACAAGATTTTGGGGATTTGTGGGTTTAGCTTGGTAGGAATGAAGACCTATGGAAAGCATTAGTTTTAAATAAACAGAAAAGGCATGTACTTAATGAAAAAAAATGACTGTGAATCCACTTAGTGATTGTATGTAAATCTCATGGAAAAATTTTATTCTCCTGTTCCTAGTCTATTTGATGCGCGTCTGGCAAGCATAAGACAATTTACCCATATTCTTTAGTTCATACTATACAGTGAATTAGTAGACCATTTTAAACTGTATTTCAATGTCTATTGAGCCTTAGTAAATAACTTACTAGCACAATATAACTGAATATTCATACACACAGCTGGGTTAGTATTTTAGAAATCCAGTTTCAGCTTTATTATTGTTATAGCTGTTATTTTGCTTTTTATTAACAGGAAAACAAAACTCTTCTGGAAATAGTGAGACAGTGGCATTCTTTTCTTTTTTTTAAGATTTTATTTATTTTATCTTTAGAGGGGAAGGGAAGGAGAGAGGGAGAGAAATATCAATATGTGGTTGCCTCTTGTACGTCCCCTGCCAGGAACTGGCCTGCAACCCAGGCATGTGTCCTGACTGGGAATCGAACCACAATCTTTTGTTTAGCAGGCCCGCACTCAATCCACTGAGCTACACCAGCCAGGGCAGACAGTGGCATTCTTAAATAGAAATTATAATCTTACTCTTTATAGAAGCTGTGATTTATTTTTGTATGCATTCAAATGTTCCAGGCCACAATAAAGGACAATATTCAAACCAAGACATAATGAGTCTAAAAGGATATTACTCACGCCAAAGCATATTGAGCCTATCAATATGTCTCTTGGGATAAAGTATATACAAGCAGTTAGCTGAATAAAAAACTAGGAAAAAATATCATACTTACTTCTCTCTAATATCTTTATAAGGAGTATAAAACCTTTGTTTCTGTTTTATCCTGCCAACATGGTGGTGCAACAACCTAGTCTTTTGTGATACTTAAATATGGAGATATTTTACATAGTTTATTAAGACGAAAGTACAAAAAAAATTACCTCAAAAGTATGGTAAAGAAATTTTAAAGGACTCATGGACATGGACAACAGTGTGGTGATTGCAAGGGGTGGGGAGTATAAGGGAACTAAATGGTAATTTAAAATACAATAAAATTATTAAATAAATCAAAAGTATATAGAAATAGGGTATTAAATGTACCTAACATTAAAATTATCACTGAGCCTCTTTTGAACCTCCACTGCACACAATATTTCACTAAGTCAGATATTCTCTGATATGAAATGTATGAGAAAAAGAAATAATAACCAATGATTTTTTGTAGAATAATTAATTTCATTTATATTCAATAGATATTAATCAACTGCCTCCTATCCTTGGAACTGTTTAGGCATTGGGGGTTGGGAGGTGGGGGAGCAGCAAATAAAACCAACAAAAATTCTAGTCTTTAATAATAACGACAACAGCAATAGCTAACAGTAACTGGGAATAATTATACCAGATCCTAAGAGATCTATGCATCCACTTTTTTCCTCAATTAATGTTTATAACAATTTTTTCTGTATCTCTTTATTTTCTTCATTATCCTTCACTTTTAACAATAATCAAAGTTCATCCGAAGCAGTATGGCAGAAAGGATGTGAGGGGGAGAACAGGGTGCTGATGACGGGATGCTTCTGTTCTAAATTCCATGTGCCTGGGTCCTCCTCCTCACTGCCAGTTGCTAAGGCGGCCCAGAGCAGTACTCAGTCTGTGGGGACTTAGTTTCATCTTTACACAGGACTTACTGACAGGAGTGTCCAACCCACAGCCCATGGGCCACATGTGGCCCAATACAAAATCTTAAATTTACTTAAAACCTCTTTTTTTTTACTCATCAGTTTTTATTAGTGTTTGTGTATTTAATGCGTGGCCCAAGACAACTTTTCTTCTTCCAGTGTGGCCTGGAGATGCCAAAAGGTTGGACACCCCTGATATACAGTACTGAGATCTATATTTCAAAGAGGCCTTTTGTCATGATCCAGCTTAAATGGACTGAAGAGTCAAGAAAAGTAAGGTAGGAAAAGTAAGATATGGAACAAGCAAGATAGAACACCAATATGTCACATAGCCATTCGCTATAATGCCCCTGCAGGATCGATGGTAAGAAATGGATCTGAGAAAGTATATTTGTGGACATCAAAGATTGGCCTGTATGGTAGTAGATACGTCTTAAATTACCTGAGATATAAAAGGCACCCAGCCCACAGCTCTGCGTTCCTATGACTTTACAGGGTGCTCACTCGGCATACAGATAGCTCTCTGTGGGTGCTCCTCAGAAAGGATGGAGGGTTCCGAGGAGCTGCATCCACTCTCTCACTTGTTTCCCATCCTTGCACCACTTGTTGCAGTTTGGGTATAAACTAAAGTGAGAGCGACCGTGAACCAAATCTCAGCATATATTTGCTAGCTGTTGATCATAGGCCAGGCCCCTGCAGACCGGACAGCTCAGGAGGCAGCCTCCTTGTACACATTTCAGCACTCTAGACAAATAACACTGCTCATTTCAAAGGGTCTGCCTTGCCTGCTCTTCTGGGGGAACACATTGTCCTATAGAAAGGTACATTTATCATTTCCTTAAAAATCTAGTGTTAGATCCTCTGATTGCGAAAGTAATGTGTGTTCTATATCATAAAAATTTTAAAACCAGAGAAACAAAAAATGAATAAAATAAGTCATATCCCTGGAGATAAACAATTACTATATTTTGATGTAGTTCTTCATAGTCATTTTTCCTATGCAGGTGAAGTTGATTTTTGTGTGTTCCTGTGATCTGGATATAGTCACGATGTTATAGAGTAACCTACAAGCATTTATTTTTTAGAACTGTTGGCTGTTAGATCAGTGATACACGGGGTCCACAGAAGTAATGCTTGCTCAAGTGTGGTTGGTAGGGTAATAATGTGGGTATGATAATTTATCATTTTAATTAGAATATTTCACCTAAGATGTCATATGGTGTGCTTGAGTATGAGGTTATGTTGCAGAATTACATGCTTATAATTTTAAAATAAAAGATTTTGTAATATAAAAGGGGCGTTATTTGTGCCAAACTCTGCATTTGCTTGATCTTACAGAGCTTCCTCCTATTTTCTCTTTGTCTCTCTGTCTTTGTCTCTGTCTCTCTTTCTTTCTCTCTCTTTCAGCAGCAAAGACACTGATGCTGGTAACTGATGGTGGTAAACAGGCCATTTGAGGAGGCTATACTATTTAATTTAATTTAATTTACCTATCTGTGGTAAAGACAAAACAACAGCCAGTCTTGCTTCCAAAAGTTAATCACCCTAGGGGAGGCCTTTCTAAATAAAATGTGTGTAGAAACCCACAATAACAAACATTTACTAAACTAGCTCTCTGGGTTTGGGGCACGCCCCCACGAGATTCAAAGTTCCCTCGTAAGCAGCCTCACGTATCTGTTCATGTATTGTTCCTATAATCTCAATTAGAACAGATATGTGTATACACACTTACAAATATTTCTCAAAGAGGGGAAGTGAGTTTGAAAATATTTCTATTTTAACCACTTTTCAACTCTTTAAAACTCATATATGCCCCTGTGTATACAAACTCATACAGAAGCATATGCATCAAATGTCTCTAGGCAGTGGTATTTGAGTGCTTTCTGAATTAGTGATACCTCTATGAATTTCATTTTTTGTATAAATGGTCTTTAAAATCTGAGTTGCTTTAGCAGAAAATTTTTCTCTATTATTTTTTAAAGAATAAAATAAAAACCTTGTTTTATTTAAATGAGTAAGTTCAGCAAAGCACTTACCCTGGCCTATTTGTGTGTGTGCACCAGTGAGTGGGGGGTGGAGGATGGTGATGCTGCCATAGGGAGGGACAAGCGCAGACCTCCCCTGCTGGGCACAGCTTCTTGGCCAAGCGTCAGCTGCTTGGGAACAATTGAAATGATGCATAGAGAATGATAGGACATTTGTCTTTCCGAATATTGCAGCATCTTGAATAATCTCTTATTCCAAGTTTCACTTCAGAGACGTATATGCTTTCCATGCTTCAATCAGTGGATCTTGAAAAGATTTCATCAAAACTACAGAGTAACCAGGTGCATAGTCTCCTACCCATTTACATCAAATTCCTGAAGATACTTAAAAACTATGTGTTCTTCATCATTAAAAATAATGACAAGCTGCCCTCTACAGAGGCCAAGGTTTACAATAAAATGTTTAAAACTATATTAAAATTGGAGAAAATATTTCAGTCTGGAAGAAATATTTAGCAAACAAACTTTGAAATATGAGTTACCACAATATTACATTACTGAGCATTCTTTTTTCCCCAGCTAAATTAGGATAGAATTGACACATAACAACATGTAAGTTTAGGTGTAGCACATGATGACTTAATACATGTATATATTGCAAAATCTTTACCGTATTCCCCAGCTAAATTAGGATAGAATTGACACATAACAACATGTAAGTTTAGGTGTAGCACATGATGACTTAATACATGTATATATTGCAAAATCTTTACCGTATAAGGTCAGTAAATGCACCCTTCACCTCGCATAATTGCTATGTTGTTGTTGTTACAGTGAAGGCATCAAAGCCCTCATAGCAATTTTCAAGTACAGAATAGGGTATCATTAACTATAGTCACCATGGTATAGTTTAGATCCCCAGAACTTATCTTCTGACTCAAAGTTTGTACCCTTTTATCACTATCTCCCCATTTTCCTCACCCCTCAGCCCCTGGTAACCACTATTCTAATCTCTCTTTCTATGAGTTTGAAGTTTTCAGGTTTCACAATAAATAAGATTATGTAGTATTTATCTTTCTCAATACAACCTATTTCATTTAGCATAGTGCCCTCAAGATCTATCCATGTTGTCACAAATGGCAGAATTTGCTTCATTTTTATAGCTGAATAAGTTCCACATTCATGCATTCATCAATGAGCACATAGGTTGTTTTGATATCTTGGTTATTATTAATAGTGATATAATAAACATGGGAGTATAGATATCTAATTGAGATAGTGGTTTTATTCTCTTTGGGTAGATGACAGGTCTGCCCAGACAGTATCCAGCCATGTAACATGAAAAATAGAGACATTTATTGAAGAAGATACAATAACCATTGTACATAGGACAATGATGCCTGAGTCCCCTTCAAAGCAGGCACCTTGGCACCTCACACAGTTCTCCCAGTTGCCATGAGACCCCCTCTTATTCTCTTGAATCTCATCAATGGTCTGAAATCCCTTTCAAAGGTAATTTTGGTTTTCAGAAAAGGCGGAAGTCACAGGGCAGCAAATTTGGGCTGTATGGGGGCTGAGTCACCTGGGTGATTTGATGTTTTGCAAAAAAAACTCTGCACAAGACATGATGTGTGAATGGGTGTGTTGTCGTGATGAAGCTGCCAATCACCCAGCTGCCTAGAGCTGTGGCCATTTTCGTCTTATTGTATCTCTCAACCAACCAAGAACATTGAGATAGAACCCCTTATTAATTGTTTGGCCAGAAGGGGGCATACTTGTGATGGACAACACCTTCCTAATCAAAAAACATAATTAATATGGTCTTGATCTTGCTGTGACTTTGCCACACCTTTTTTGGTCATGGAGAACCAGCTGACTTCAATTGGGACAACTGGGCCTTCGTTTCTGGATCATAGTTGTAGACCCACAATTCACCCCCAGTTATGACCTTCTTGAGAAAATCTGGTTCATTGATAGCAGTTTGAATAAAGTCATTAGCAAGTGCATCACCATGTTCCTTCTATTCTGGTAGCAGAAGCCACAAAACAAATTTTGTCATGACACTTTTTGTGCCAAGATCCTGAGTGAAATTGTTGGACACAGTAGTTTTTGGAATCCCCAGATCAGCTTCCAGTTCTTGCAGTGTCAGTCACTGATCTTTGTTGATTGCAGCCCATAAGTGTTCAACATTCTCAGGGGTTCTGTTTGTTGCAGACCTTCCAGAACATGGATCACTTTCAACTCTTTGTTGACCCTCTTTGAAGCATTTGTGCCACACTTATTTGTGCTGCACTCATTGCATCGTTCCCAAAAGCCTTCTGAATCATCTGAATAGTTTCCATGGAGGGATGTTCAAGCTTAATGCAAAATTTGATGCAGATTTGTTGCTCTGCTCATTCAGTCATTTTGAATGCAATAGCCATGCGGAATATATGTTCACCCAATGGTGTCTACAGCCCCCACTGACTAGTACCGTGAAGTCATCATTGTTCACATATGCATACTACAGAACACTCTCCTTGGCTGCCAGGTTATATCAATGTCATGCAAACTGTTCTCTTTATATTAACAATAGCTGGACTTTCTTCAGACAGACCTTACATGTTCAGAAACTGGACTTCTAGTTGGTAGCTCCCATTCTTCTTTCTTGCTTCTTGCATATCTATATGTCTCAGTTTTGCTGGTCTCCTCAGTGAAGCCAAAGCAGGCCCTCCCTGTGGTGTCCCAAAAGGCTGGGAAGGCTGGTAGCTCATTCCACTCTTCTTTCCTAAGGAGGGGAACTCTTTCTAGCTGGAGAGCTACCTCTGACACCAGCTGTAACAACCTGGGGGTTGGGATGATGCAGACAAAATAAAGCTGTTCTACCATCGCCTTTTGTTTTCTGTTTTTCCCCCCATGGTGTTGCTGAAGATTCTTAAGCAAAATCAGACACTTTTCTACATCTGCTATTTTACCTCACTTTATCATTCTGGAATCTCTTTCCCTCAGTCTGTCCAAGTCCTCCCATTATTTGAGTACAACCTTTGGGGACTGTAAAGGAGAGAAGCTTGGCATGTACCCAGGACGTGCTGCTCAAAAGGGCAGTTTGTGTCAGGAGAGGAGCCAGCTGGGAGAAGGGCATTACCAAGAGGATACTTCAAAATCAATGCTAGAGGAAGAAGGCAATTTTCAACCTGCGAGTAAAGTGGAAGAATCAAGAGCTCTGAGATTTGATCAACTGAGTTTCCAAGTCAGACGATCTGAGCAAACAGAAAGGCAGAAAGCTAATGTGAGAGTTCAACTGGAAGATGTAAAAGGAGTAGGTGCAGATGTGCCAGGGGCCACTTTGAGAATGTTGTTATTATGCATTCTCTACAGCTGACCTCTCCTGTGGTTTGGCATGCTTGCAGAGTTGGGGATATCCTTAAATTTACACTGCTCTGCTGGACACAGTCTTCTTGGCCCAGGTCAGTCTTGTCTACTCCAGGCTCTGTGAAACTTTTTGAATCACTTCAACATATAGGAGCTTCACCTTCCTCTGACATCACAGCATTTGTTATCTCTGTCCCTCATTGGGCAATGACTCCTGGGACTGCCTTATGACATCTTTTGTACTGGCATTTTATTTTTACTTAAGACTTACATTTGTTTGATTTTCTGAGGTTGTGTCTAATAATGCCTTATTAGACTATGAAATTAAATCTTCCTTTAGTATGAAACTGTGGAGCTTTTATTATTTTATATCCCCTTCTTAATTGTACATAGAAAAATACATTGTTTATAGGCACTAAAATAAATTCTTATTGCATGACCAAGAATGTGATTTTAATTTAATCTTCTCTTTAACTAGGTCTAAAATGAAAGCTGGTATTACATCCCTCTCTGAAACCATGCATAAAACTGTCAAAATTTACTAAAAAATGCACATTAAGAAAAAATTATGTTGATTAAATCTATAAGGAATATAGATGCAATTCAGACTTATATTCAAGAAAGCAACATAGTTCAGCTGAAATTCTTTGGTTGCAAGCAACAAAATCAATTCTGGCTAACAAGGAGAAAATAATGCATTATAAGGCTATTTTGTAGTTCAAAATTCATGGGAAGGCTAAAGAGGACTTTGGAAAAAAAAGAGTGAACAAGACTCTAAATGTCTAAAGCTGCAGACTCATCAGAGTGCAACTACTCCAATGAATAGGCTCCGACCCCTTTTTCTACCCTTGTGTTAACCCTCCACTAAAGGTTCTATCTAAGAAGAGAGAGAGAGAAAGAGAGAGAGAGAGAGAGAACCCAGTTGGCTCAACCTGCGCCATTTGTTCTTCCTCTTGACCAGCAGAGAGCAAGACACCACAGCTACACCAAAATGAGGGCCATAAATCTTGCCCAGAGTGAATCCTGGCATTCTTACCTAAAGAAGAATAATGCAAAGTAGACTTCCATATAAAGAACAACCAGAAGGACTGATGTACATCATAGTCCAATAAATATGGGTTTTGATGTATCAAAGTTCATTCTGGTGAATGAATTTTTTAATCAGTTTAGACACAGAGCAGGTTGAATGAGCCTAGGGCAAAAAGGTTATTTAAAGTTGGAATACCACACTGAGACTTGGCCCCAGAGTGTGAGTGTGAACTTTGGGGCAGGAAGCACAATCAGGTCAATTATAAATGTGGAGCATGGGCAGATTGCCAGGTGAGGATCAGACCTCACTATCTACTTGGATACTCCTGAAGGTCATGTTGGTAAAGTTTCTGACTGGTTCACATTGAATTGAAGCTTTGTATGTGAAGGTTACTTGTTTCATGGTAAAAGGGAAAAGGGACAAATTAATAAAATATAGTGATGCTGGGCCTGACATGGATTCTGAGTGCCCAAGTAGCATCTAGGTGCATAGAATTGTATTCCAGAACACAGGCAGTGGGTGAGACAATCTGCCCACTTATTCAACAGACATCTCCAAACAAACACAGAGGTCTTAGAAATGTGTTTTTATTCATTTAGTATCTGGATACACTCATAAATCTACGAAACATTTATCAGATAATTTTACTTTGTAAAAAGAATAATACCTAAAGCCTGAGAATGATAAATAAACTACAATTAACTGTAGGAAGTTTTAAAAAGAATAATTTATCTAATTATCTCATAATGAGTATGTGTCTCATGTTTGTGTTACTTTTAACTACTTCTATTATCTTGAAGAATACTAAGTACAAAGCTTACTCTGTAAGAAGATTCTAATTATTCTATTCTTAGCAGGGGACCCCCAAACTCTCACATCTTCCTTAAAACAGAAAAAGTTATTGAGAAAATAAGATTCTTTTAGAGTGAAGAGAGCTAATCTCACTATAAACACATTTAAAGACTATTTCTGGTTGCACACACTGTTCAGAACTGAATAAGATATAGTATCATACCAGTGAATGTAATAAACCTAGACAGAAAAGGACAATGACTGGAACATAAAGAAGTAGAGACAGGAAAATCAACATTTCATTTTCTTAGTATGTAGAACAAAGTCAAGAACCAGTAAGTAGTTGCTTAATTATTTTTGATAAACATGAGAAACAAGAAAACAATGAATCAGCCCAAATTTCATGGACAAATATGGTATTTCAGTTAGACAGCAGGTATCACTAAACTAATAAGAACTCTTTAATCCATGATTAAATAATTGGGGCTCAGTTTCTTAAAGTTATATTTATACCTGTTTATATCTTATTGAGGAGTATTCTAATATGTGTGTATTTAGTATACTTCTTGGATTAAAGGGACTACAAAAGAAAATAAGGAAGTTTCCATTTTATGGCATTCCACAGATTAGGCAGGAAGATGGATTCATATCTGCCCTTTCCTTTCTACCTACTAGCCATGGAAAAAGGAAATCTAAGAAATGCTTTCTGCAAAGTGAAGCTCATATTTTAATCAAGTGCAATTAAGAGAGAAATAAAAATACAGAGCATACACCTGAATATTATTCCTTCCCAACAACTACATTTAAATATTTCAGCCAATGCACACAGAACATATCCAGTATGTTGTACTCAGTTCCTCTCTATAAAGACAGTATCAGAGATTTCAGACAAAAACACTGATGAACCATTATACACGCCCCACAATCACTGTTTAACATGAATATTGCTCTGGCACACGTTGAAGCACTTAAAACCAATTTAAATATGGCTAAGAAGCATTGAAATTGCACTGAAGGGCACATGAAAGTGTTTTTAACTCTGTCTACAGACACTAAACCAATGTGCAGCCTAGCAATTTTACTGACTAGAGAGCACATTCTAACACAAGAAAATAAAGGAAGCATGTTAAGGAAATAAAGAAGTTTGATAGGGATATCTTTTATGAAATAAAGTCCTTTCTTCTAAGAAAAATGTTCTTACACCCCAGGGCAATGAACTAGGGGTGTGTGTGTGTGCACATCTGTGTATGATATTATTACTACTTAATATTACTTTTGGGAGTGCATAAAATGTTTGTGTTGGAAGGTAAGCAAATAAGTGTAAAAGAAACCAAAATCTCCATGCAGTTTGCAAAGCTTTGGGGTGGATTACTGACCTGAGTTTTAACTCCAGGAAAGGCTTTCTCAAGGCAGCAACTTCTCTGACCTGTCAGCTGGTAATTGGAACTTGTTTCTTACAAAGGCACTGCAATTAGACTGAGGCCCTCATTCTAACTCAGTTGTAAGTCCCTCTATATGTCTGTCTGATGATGTCTAGTTTCTGATAACATCAGTGGAAATGAAAGAAGGTCTTTTAGGTCACAGTGGAGCAATTAACTAGATGAAATTGCTTTGGAGAATCTTAGTCTTATATTTTGCAAGGAAGTACCTCAAGAATTTGCCTCCAAAAAAACCAAAACTAAGATAATCTGAACCTGAAGACTTGTACTTCTATTAGACATAGAAAACATCAAGCACAAAAAATGAGGAAATGCTAATGTATTTTAAAATTCCAGAAAGATTATAATATGTTTTTAAAAAGGATAACAAATGGTAACAATATGCAATTTCCAAGCAGTGAATAGTTAGTTCTTCCTAAAGATCTTCTTACCCTTACTGATCAACCAGTTTTTTTAATTTTTATTTTTTTTAGTACCTTGATGGACTACTCTTATCAAATGAGTAGTTTATAAGCTTATTTTTCTTTCACTAACTTCAGGTTAGGTCTGCCTGAGATTTCAGAATAACATTTCTAAAATGAAGAACTTTAAAAGCAACTGTCAGAATGCTAGTGCCAACCTAAATGATGGAGATAAATGTTTATTCCATGTCTGGTATGCACCAATCCCTGTTCACCTGAATGTACTAAATTTCAGTCTAGGTTGGGGGGGGTGGGGGTGGGGAGGGTATCTGAAAATTTTTTTGAGAAGCTGAACAAATAAAAGAACAAGAAAATATCCAGTAGTAAATTCTAGAATGAAGGGAAGTCAGTGTGATATGAGAGGCAACGACTGTGGGGAAGGGGCAGGAGAGGGCTCAATCGGATTTATTCATTAGAGAAACACCTTGCTGAGTAGGTGAATATCGTGTAAAGCTGGAATGAATAGAAAGTACGTCATTTAAAGACCCAGAGTCAGAGCATTCCAGACAAAGGAAACAGTAAGAACAAATCTGCTAAGGGGGAAAATGAGTGCAGGCTATTTGAGGAAAAGAAGGCTGGTGTAAGTGGTAGGAAATGAGCCCTGAAACAGACCAGGGCCAGGTCATGGAGGGCTTTGTGTAATTTAATAAATGCTGTGGGTTTTCTTTGGGATGCACTAAACAGTGGAATGACATATTTTGATTTACATTTTTAAAAAATTTATTGAATTTATTGGGATGACAACAGTGAATAAAATTGTATAGGTTTCAAGTGTACAATTCTACGTGTAAAGTCAAGACTACTGGCACCATTCATTCCCCCAACCTCTTTTACCTCTCCCACACCCCTTTCCCTTTGGTAATCACCATAATGTTGTCTGTGTCTATAAAGTTGTTTTTGTTGGTTTGTTATTCGCTTAACCCCTTCACCTTTTTCACCCAGCCCTCAACTCCCACCCCTCTAACAGCTGTCATTCTGTTCTCTGTACCTATGAGTCTATGTCTATTTTGTTTGTTAGTTTATTTTGTTCATTAGATTACACATATAAGTGAGACCATATGATACTTGTCTTTCTCTGACTGGCTTATTTCACTTAGCATAATACTCTTTAGGTCCACCCATATTGTCAAAAAAAAAGTAAGAGTTCCCTCTTTTTTATAGTAGCATGACCAAGAGACATGTGAAGAGATGCTCCACATCAATAATCAGAGAAATGCAAATTAAAACCACAATGAGATATCATTTCATACCTGTCAGAATAGCTATCATCAATCAATGATTTACATTTTGAAAGATCATTCTGGCTGCTTGCTGGAGTAGAAACAGGGCAAGTATAGAAACAGGAATTATAATTAGGAAGGTTTTAGAGTAGAGTAGCCAAGAGATGTTGGGGACTTCAATTAGGGCGATAAACATGAAAGAGGGCATGTGCAGTATTGTAGAAATATGGAGAGACAAAATTATCTTTTGGCAATGAATGAAATACCTATTTCCTAAACTTCCTTCAATATATGCACATTTTAATTCAAACATTTGTTGAGCACCTATAAGTTCTGCTTTGGTACTTGAGATATAACAATAAAAATTTAAAAAAACCTGTAGAACAATACTTTACAGTAGATTATAAAAAACAGATAGTAGTTATTTAAGCTACTTTAAGATTGAATGTAATACTTTAAAATTGAATGTAAATTATTTTTATTTGCTTTTGCATAGTTTGTTAGATACATAAATACCTATACTTTAGAAAAAAATGAAGATAAGATATGCTAAAAATGAAAGAAAATGGAAACTAGAAATCTGTCATAAACTTACCAGTCAAAGAAAACCACTATTACTACTTTTTGGTTAAGTCTTCCTCATATTTCTTTTGTTTTTAGCTACAGTTTTCTTAATGACAATAAAAACCTGAAGAGAAATGTTCAGCTCCAAACATGGTATATTGCTTGTTTGGTATATTGTTGGGATTTACATTGTCTCATAATTACTTCATCAAGCAGTAGTTAAAGGATTGTGCTGTAGGCTTAGCCAAGGTTGACTAGAAAACAGCCTGAGGCAATCACAGAGGAGTAAATGGGAGGGAAATGGGGCTGATCCGGAAAAGGAAGAGTAAATCCAGGTGGTGCATTGTGGAGCTGGCCTGCTTCACTAAGAGACATCAGTGGTCACTTAGACTGCCAGATGTCTCCAGACAGATTATCTAATAACACCATGATTCGGAACTGTCCATGAGAAGAGGGAAAGAAGAGGACATTTATCCGCTGGCTCCTTCCTTTCTCCATCTGCCATGGAGAAATGTAATACCCTGCCCGTTGGCTCATATAGCACAATGGTTAATGTGACCAGATGTGAGAGAGACTCCTTGCAATGGCTTCCGTGTCCTCTGACCACCTGTGTCAGTTGCACCTGCCATGGCTCAAACATGAGAGGGAGCCTGTAGAAAGTAGGTACAAGTAACATCCATGCCATGGCATGTGTGGCCAAGAGAACAGGAGATGAATATAACAATCCTGCAAGATAACCCTGAAGCCAACTTAGTTTTGGATTTTTTGATTAAAAATCTAAAGATCTCTTGTGTTCATTTTGAATCAACTTAGATATTTTATGCAAAAACTAAGACAATTTTTAATCTCTAAGCATAAATTGGCATTAAAATTTCAAATATGTACTTATACACATATATATGTTTATTCTTAAAAATCTGTTATCAGTCTAACTTTTTCCCCTAATCAGTGATTCTAGAAACAACTTCCTCTTCCTTCTAGAGACAAGGATATGCTATGTCTTGGTGAGTGTTGGAGGAGTCCTTTGAGATGAACAAACTCGGTCACATCATTTCTTTTCCCCAGATCCTACCTGAGCCACTTGATGAACTTTCAATATAAACATCGACATAGTTTTCTCTTCTTCTGGAGATTTGCCCTAGTCTAACAGGAGCATCCCCCTCATATGGAAATGTAGAAGGCTACCCTATCTCCCAAGGGAGCATCTGATGCCTCAAAGTCTCATTGCTGTTGAGTACCGCAGCCTGTTCTGCTTTGAGGGAACCCAACCTGTAGTGGTCATTGTGGAGAACGGTTAGCATTTGTATCAAATTTCCTCCTCCTTTTCCATTTTACATCATAAGGATAGGGATTTGCTAATATGAACGTCTTTGCTGCGGCATTTCGTTCCTTTGGTCACTTAACAAAACCACCCTAACAATATATTATTAATTTTGGTCCTTTATTTCTCAGAGAGCCCATTGCTGGAAACAGAAGAAAGAGAGTAGATAGCAGGGAAGAGAAAAGAGTACAATTATAAGTTCTGATAATTTTTAAAGTCAGGTCTTGATGGAAAAGTTATACTGTAGAATAATATTAATATAGTGAGACATAAATTCCTAGCAAAAGCAAATTGACATTTTTGAGCAATTCCTATGGAGGGCTAAGCATTATGGAATTTTTAAAATTCCTCCATTTGAATGATAAATGAGCTAATGGCCAGGTAAAACACACATGGGTGTATTATGTGATTAACTGAAATTCTCATCCAAAATATATATAATCATTCATAAAAAAACATAAGTAAATACCTCTTCCTTGAATGACTTAAGTTAAACCACTATAAATAACAGTTCAGACACTCATTCTTTTAGTCATTCAGCAAATATGCAGGGTCCAGCTGAAGACACTCCTGCTTGAGTGTGGTTGGTAGGGTACGTAAATGTCTTGCATGAGAGGACAGCAATTTGAACATGTCACCTAAAATGTCATATGGTGTGCTTGAGTGTGATATTTCTATGTTACAGAATTACATGCTTACTAAAAGATTTTGCAGTAAGACATTAGCATTATTTGTGCTGGACCCTGTATTTTCAGAGACTATCATAAAACAAACACTGGGATGCACTAGGATATGATGGTGAATAATTCCTTGATTTATTCTGTAGTCAGTCAGTAATATGAACTAGACATGGCCAATATGATAGGGAAATGGTTAGTGCAATAACAGAAAAAGATACCAGGAGAACACAAAGGAAATACACTTAACTAGAATCTAGATCAGAAAAATCTTCCTGGAAGAAGTGACATTTAAGCAAAAGAAAGAGGAGGAGGAGAGCTCAAAGGGAAGGACAAATGCCAAGGTCAAAGGTAGGGCACTATACAAGGTCTGTCCAAAAGGTATTCAGCCATGTAATAAGAAAAATAGACTCATTTATTGAAGAAGATAAAAGATACAAGAAACGTTGTACATAGGACAATGATGCATCAGTCCCCTTCAAAGTAGGCACCTTGGGACCTCACACAGTTCTCCCAATCGCCATCAGATGCCACCTCATATTTTCCTGAATCTCATCAACAGCCTGAAATCTCTTCCCTTTCAAAGGTGATTTTAGTTTGGGGAAAAGCCAGAAGTCACAGAGTCCAAGTCTGGACTATAGGGGGGCTGAGTCACCTGGGTGATAAGATGTTTCACCAAAAAATTCTGCATGAGATGTGATGTATGAGTGGGCACATTGTTGTGATGAAGATGTCAAACACCAGTTGCCCATAGCTGCAGCCTTCTGAATCATCTGAATAGTTTCTGTGGAGGAATGTTCAAACTTAACTCAAAATTCGATGCAGATTCATTGCTCTACTCTGCACTTTTTGAATGTGATGGCCATGCAGTACACATGCTCACTCAATAGGCATCTACTGTCCCCCACTGACTAGTACAATGAAGTCATTGTTGTTCATACATGTGCATTCCAGTGGGCTCTCCTTGCCTGCCAGGTTACATGGATGTTGCAAAAACCATTCTCATTATATTAACAATGGTTGCAGTTTTTCCATACAGACCTCATATATTTGAAGAACTAAAATTAGGTCAGACTAGATAAAGGATAGCATTCCAAGGGAAGAAGTCATATGGTATGAGGCTGAAATGTTAGGTTGTTCATGGAAGAGTCTTTATTCAAGTTTGGGTTCTCTGGGAAATAGACTTGGGTCAAGGTTTTCATGCAGGGAGTTTACTGGGGAGAGCTTTCCATATCAACTCTTGTGTGGCAGTGAATGCAGTCTACTGCCCAACTTCTCTCTCTGTCTGTAGGGGAGAAATTGAGCTGTAATATGGTCCCAACAAAGTCTTCAGCCAATCCAAGTTTTGAAATTGGGATGGACCTTCAGAGTTGTCTCTGACTGGAATAAGGGGGCTAGAATTGTATATCTCTGAATGGAGCTGTCATTGGATGCAGGCATCTCTGGGAAGGGTTGTGACTTCATTCAATGGGTTCTCCTCAGCTGAGAGAATGTCCCAGAGAGGGGCATCATTGCGAGCTGGTGATTGCAAAACTACCGCAAACACTTGAGCCCTCAGGAGGCCCAGGGGGTGCATGCATTGTAGTAAGAATATATCATGTAAACCATGTTAGAACAATGGTAGTCATGGATTTTAAGCATTGGAGAGATACAAACTGATATATATTTAAAAATGTTTTTCTGGCTGCAATATGAGCAAGATTGGAGAGCAGGAAGACTAGAAGCAGGAAGACCAGTTGGAAGTCGGTGGCAAAATTTCAGGCAACAGAGGATGGTGGTCTGAAGTAGGGTAGTTACAGTAAGAATGAAGAGCTGTAGGTGGATGCAGAAGATACTTAGGAAGTAGAAAAGGCAGGACTTGGTGTTTGAGTCTGAAAAAGTTAGAGAGAGGAGAGTCTAAGTTGTAATCCAGATTTCTAGGTTGGGCATTTGTGCTAGGAAACAGAGCATGATAATCCAATTGTCTGGTTGCTATTGTATTTTTCAGTGGTAGGAGGGGGATGCTACATTCAGATTTGGAAATGTAAAGTTAAAGCAAGTTTAACAGTGGCATGTGTGGAGACTGTTAAAAAACTTGTAAGGGTTTGGATTACAGGAAAGTGATTTGGACCAGAAAAAGAAATATGAGGGCCATCAGTATAAAGGTGGTAATTGTGGCCAACAGAGATCAAGGTTACTTAGGAAAGTGTAGAAAGTAAGGAAAACACGAGGCCTAGGATAAAAATCAAGAGGTCTTGATTTTTCTTTCTCAGTGAAGCATTCATTATATTCCTGCCCTGTACTTTCAACGTGATCAAGAACGAGAAAGGAGAAGAAGAGCAATATTTTTAAAAATAACTTTGATGTGCCTAACACAGTATGTCATTTTCTTATAATTTCAGATTATCATCTGCATTTAACAGACAAGAACAAAGGCTCAGAAAATTTAAGCAAGTTCCAAAAATCACAATTCTATTAACTTATAGAGCGGGAATCTCAGTCCAGATGTGCCCAATTCTGTTTCACTGTAGTGTTTATACTGTCATAGCTAAGTTCAAATGATCATGTAACACAGGCTTATTGTTATAGTTTTTTATAAGTATAGTCTTATTTTGGTGTATATAATGTACTAACCTTAATAATTTTTTAAAAAAGATATTAAAAGTGAAACTAGAATATTCAAATCCACTTTGAGGAATTAAAACAGGGTCTCTTATGTTTTCAGACCTCAAAGAAGATGTATAAATTTGTTTTTATCAAATAGGAAAACAAAAAAGGGTGTCATCTTTCAGTAACCACTTTGTAAAGAAAAGCTTCTGTTTATTCTGAAGGAAATTAAAAATGTATAGCAATAGGCATTTAGGACAAAATTACCTCACAACAAAAAGTGTATGTACTATTAGCACTGATGTTATTTATTTATGTGTAGCTAGAATTACATGCCCATATAGGCCCAGGCTTATGAAGATGTCTGATAGGGTTTCTCGGGGCTGGGAGAAAGTGTGACTATGCAGAAGCCTATTATAGGCTTTCTTGCAGAGGTTCTTAGACACCCACCTGCCCATGGCTTCTGTTGATAGAGATGCAGCAGTGGTCCATGCTGCTAGAGATCTGCTAATGTTCTCTCTAACACACACAGGCTCTGAGAGGGGAAGCTCAGTCTTCCTGCTGGCAAATTGGGAGAGATAGTAAAGTTACTGGAAGAACATTTTGGCTAGATCATGAGTGGGGTAGCCATTCATCAGCTGTTGGCCTCCTGTGAGTATATCCTCCGCATCAAAGATAGCACACACTCTTCCTAAGGGTCACACCCCCATCTCCAGTTCCAGTGGTGAGGTCTGACTACATTATTATCTGTCATTAAAGGATGGTTAGGGCAAATGTGATTGTATGGGTGGATACACTTCAGAACTGCAAAGCCTCATGATGTGATGTAATGAATGTTATATTACACACCTTGCAGGACTCCTTGGAAGCCTCAACCAGGAGCAGAAAGAAGACCTCCTTTTAAAATCATCCTTTATCTCATTAGGCTTCTTTTGGTTGTTGATAGTTGCTTTTGTTTTTTTAAGCTTTTATTTATTTATAGAGAGAGAGTTAGGGAGGGAGAAAGAGAGGGAGAGAAATATTGATGTGCAAGAGAAACATTAATCGGTTGTGTCTCTCATACCCTCAACTGGGGACCTGGCCTGCAACCCAGTCATGTGCCCTGACTGGGAATCAAACGGGTGAACCTTTTGGTTCACAGGCCAGTACTCAGTCCACTGAGCCACAGCAGCCAGGGCAGGATGTTGGTTTTGACATTAAGATTTAACTGGGCCAAAAGCTGCTATGTAGCCCTTGGAAAACTATTTTGCTACCTAAGGAAAAAAAAAACAAAACATTTAAACTGTGCAGATTCCACCACGAATGTGGTGTTTTAAAAGGATAAAAATAATAGACGATTTGGGATTTTTAAAAATATGTTACACAATTTTAAAACTTGAAAGAATTAAAATGCATTTAAGTGCAGTCTCACTTACTTTGTATCTGATTACACAAGCTCACAGATGGGTGATCTATCCAAGGTCATACAGGAAAAGAGTGTTTATGGTAAAAGTAGAACTATAAACCAAGTATTTTTTTTACTCCAAATCAAAGCATGTGCCACAGGTCTACATCGCCTTGTTTCATAATTACTTGGCAAATAATAAATATAGGGTGATAAAATACTATCATTTGATAAGTACTGAGTAAAAATGTAAAGTCATATATTTAGAAATTTCAAGGACACTGCAAACATTACTAAAACTAAAGGGTTGTAATTTGCTTGGGGCAGTGACACTGCTTCATTTAAAATATCACTCATAAATCATTCCTCTACTGAACTTTACCCTATTGCCTTCACTTCTTTCAAAAAACAAGTATCTTCTGTCATTGAAAATACTAAATGAAATGCATCAGTAGAAATTAATAGGCAATGGAACTTGATGAATTCTCCTGGAGAATATTTTTATGATGAAAGCTTGGCAAGTGTTCCCATGATTAATCATGATAATGCACAAACCATCAGCTTCAGATAAAATGTCCTATTCCTTCTTTCTGGAATTTCCCTCTCCTTCCCTTTTTCCTCCAAGGAGGATTAACCACTTAACTCTTTATATTCTTCCCTGTGACAGCCCCACCTCCATTTCTCCATACAAATCCCACTTCCCCCTAGAAGATACCTCAGACCACCAAAGGAAGAAGCAAGCTTGTTTTATTTTGCATCCCAATGCGCTTTATATTGTCAGCACTTAACACTGATCTGATCACACAGTGTAATATTGTCAAATATTCCCCAGATCTTAAACATTACAAAAGGATTGAGTCCTTGTAAATAGTTAGAATGAATACACAACAATGGCTAAGTACATCATAAGTAAAAATACTTTAAAAATCCAATCAATAAGTGGTCCATTGGTTAGCCCACAAGCTGTAAGTTAGCTTTCTCTATAAAAAAGAGACACTTTCAGCCTTTTTTGTTACAGAGAATTAAGAATAAAAAGAAATTTTTGTAAAAGACGCTCAACCCTGGCCAGCATGGCTCATTTGGTTTTGAGTTTCATCCAGTAGCGGAAAGGTTCAATTCCTGGTCAGGGGGCAAATGATCCCCTACCCAGATGCAGAGGGGAGGCAACCAATCAATGTTTCTCTCTCACATCAATTTATTTTTCTCTCCCTTTCTCTCTCCCTCCCTCTCTCCCTAAAATCAATGATAAAATATTCTGGGTGAAAATTAAAAAAATATATAGTCTTCCTCTTGCTGACCAGGGATCAAAATTCCCATCTTATGTGAGGGAAACAGGAAATACGGAATGAATATGACTGGCCACCCATCACATGCCCAGTGACTACCATATATTTTCCCACTAAGTTTATGACAGCCTGTGGGGGAGGCATTATTAGTACCACTTTCCCTTTCCAAAAGTTTCCCTGATTACAGAGAGAACATGGTCAAGATGTGGTATAGGTAATTGCTTATAGGCAATATTTACTCTGCTCTGATTTTTGAAAATTTTTAAAAGATTTTATTTATTTACTTTTAGAGGGAAGAGAAGGGAGAGAGAAAGAGAGGAAGAGAAACATTAATCAGTTGCCTCTTGCACACCCCCAACTGGGGACCTGGCCACAACCCAGACATGTGCCCTGACTGAGAAACCTTTTGGTTTGCAGGCCAGCACTCAATCCACTGAGCTACAGCAGCCAGGGTTACTCTGCTCTGTTTTATAAAGTAAATTTAATTTGAAATGAAATAGCTTGTGTTTTTAACACTCAATATATATCAAGTGTTATTATTTATTAGACTAAATTCATTAGGGTTCAAAATTTAAATATCAAACTATTAATATATAACATTTAAAAATTGTCTTATATTAGTAAAGAAAAATTGTGGATTGGCATGTGTTCTAGAAATATTTTCTTTCTTAAAAAAATACTAATCAAAGTCAAATTTTATCTGCTTCTGTATTTGTCAAGGTAGCCATGTGGGGCGATAGGAAAATTGGCTCCCTGGCTGTAGTGGCTTAATGGATTGAGCGCTGGTCTGTGAAGCAAAGGGTCACTGGTTTGATTCCCAGCCAGGGTACATGCTGGGGTTGGGTGTCAGTTCCCCAGTAGGGAGCACTTAAGAGGCAACCACACATGGATGTTTCTCCCCCTCTCTTCCTCCCACCCTGCCCCTTTCTAAAAATAAGTACATAAAATCTTTTTTGAAAATAAGAAAATTGGCATTTCCTCCTGCTAACAAATCCTATGATTTGTTGGTTTATAATGTGCCTCGATACTTAGAGGCAAACTTGTACCTAATGAAGCTTGCTGACAGAACAGTTCCTTGCATATGCGAAATGTGCTTGCATGTGGAGCCCTATTGCCTGTCCTTTGCGAAGAGGGCAATGTTTTCAAATCAGAAGACATTTGCAGCTGTTCAGCTAGTTGACTAATCACTTCTGAGATTTTATTCCCCAAAATAAAAATCATCCGGGGACTAATTGTTAGTCAGAATAGTAACAGAATTTGGCATTTCTGAAGATCTGTTCATCACTGTATTTCACAAGTCTGGTCCCATCTCTGAATTCCCGGGCCTCTCTGCCAGAGGTCCAAGGCTAGGCCCAAGTGATAACAGAGACTCTCTGTGGCAGGTTTGGGGTTAGCACTGGATATGTCTTACTCACGTTTTCCATTGCACATCCACATGGCCCTACACTTGATGAGTAGAATCCTACAGTGTGATGTGCTGCAGCAAACAGAACAGTATATAGAATTCCATGATCTGGGATGTATCTTAGCTCCCTCTCGATAGAGGTGTGGAATTAAGTAAGCAACGGCCTTATAGGCCTTGTGTGTATCTGGTAAGGACACAGGTGCCCAGGGCAGGGATTTCTGAATGGAGTGCTGTAGCACACAGGTGCACCACAAGAATTTTTAAAACATGCAATACCTGTCTTTTTATTCAGGGGCACTGATCTCTTTACCCTTAGATTGTCAAATTTTAACAAATGACAACAGCCAGCACAATAGCCACCCAGTGTGAGTGAATTAAAATTATACCTATTATTCTTGTCAGATAGGCAAAAAATATAATGTATTTTTTGGTGGACTGCCAAATTTTAGTAATTTTTTTGTGTGTGCCATGAGATGAAAAGGTTGAAAATTGATGCTCTAGGTGCAGGGCACATGTGGCCCCTGGGTGCATGCGGCCCAGGATGGCTGTAAATGTGGCCCAAAACAAAATCGTAAATTTACTGAAAACCTTTTTTCTGTTCATCAGTTTTTGTTAGTGTTTGTGTGTTTAATGTGTGACTCAAGACAACTTTTCTTCTTCCAGTGTGGCCCAGAGATGCCAAAAGGTTAGGCACCCCCTCTAGGGGATCAAATATATGAACGTGATTTTTGAAGTATTAAACACTTTCTCACAAATATAAACTATGATTAACATTTATCTGCCATTAGCCCAACCTGCTCCTTGATTTCTTCACTTATAAAGGGGTTTAAAAGAGAATGACTCAGCATTTATCACATCAGTATGAAGAACATGTTTAGAAATTTTGCTAAATGGAATACATTTTAAACCTTTCCTACTCCAGCTATAGCTACAAAAAATCTGGGCTGTTTATTGTCTATTATAATAACTGATTTTTCATTCGGTTGACCCCAGCCAAAAAACCCCTACAGGTAGGTCAAACCACAGGGACAACTAGCCATGTGGCCTCAGGCAAGTTATCTAGTTTCCCAAGTCTTTCTCCAGCTGAAATGTCAGGGTTTGGGGAGGGGAGTGGGAAAGGTAAGAAAGGAAGGAGGCAAAAGAAGCAAACGAATGGGTCTGGGTTACCTACTTCAGCATCTATAGTCTTAATTCTCTACCTCCACTAGGACTCTGGCCTTAAGCAAAGGGAGCTCTGCTGGTTTAGGGCTCTACTTACCGATTTTTCATGTTTGAAATGTCTGAGGGAGTCAAGACTCACTATTTGAAGTTAGCATTTCTAAAGCTAGGTTCCAAGTACAACAGCTTAATTTGGTATTCTGACTACAAATGCCCGAGGACTTTGCAGAAGCCATAAAGGGTGGCAAGCAGGAAATGTTTGTTGACTGCTTGATTTGCTGACAGGCAGAGATAGCTTGATGACCGCAATAACTTAGGATCCCCTCTGGGAAGTAACTGCTTGGCTAGGGACAACATCTCGAAGCCTTCCATGGCACCTAAGTGGAGCTGTGTGACTCTTTCTCCCTATTGAAATAAAAGTCAGTTCATGGGTGTCACTTTGGGGCTGAGAAGTAGGTATAATTCTTTATGACCTCTTTTTTTTGTCTGTTGGCTGCCTCTGAGTACCTAGAGGCAAAAGAAGCCATGAGACAGAAAGATCCAGGATTCATGAATGATCACGCGAAACACTGCTTGCCAGCCAGGAACAACCAGATAGAAGTTTGCATGAGCAAGAAATAAATTCCATTGTGCTATGCCACCAAGCCTTTTGGGTGTACTGGTAGAGTCACTTTGGTTAATATGAAAGGCAAAAGTCAAAGTCTCATACTTTACAGAGCTAAGCCTAGGATAACTAAAAAAAAATAGTAAAGAGATTGAGCTGGCCTAGAAATAATTAATTTTTCTGCCATTAGGCAAAAAAGGGACATTAAAATAGAAATTAATTTATAGGAAAATGAAGAAAGTTATAGTTGTGTTCTCCCTTGAGTTTACAACTTGTGAAACTCATACTTGTCAGCTACTAGTATATTTTAATTTTGCTGTCTCCTGTTCAGCTGGATATTATTTGTTTTGCTGCAAATAGCTTTCCATATTGTTCCCATAAGTGAGTGAACTGTATACCATGCTCTATGTGGCTTTTTAGTGCAGTAGAAACTGGCACAATATTCAGGGTTTTTTTAGTAAGTTATGTCAAGGCAATTGTGAGTTCGATCCAGGAGTCAACTATCTTCCATGTAAAAGCTGAGTTTGATAGAAACTAAGAATCCTATTTTTTTTTTTCACTAGAGTCAGAGAATTTCTATTGCAATTTGCCCAGGAACTCTCTACAAGTTTAAAGTAAAAGTTTGGTCTGAGGGGCCATCTTGTTTTAGGTCCTTCATAAAACACCAGTATTATTCCTTGTCCCAAAATAAAAAGCAGCTCTAGAAAGACAATCTTGCAAACTAATTGTTTGTCTTATCAAACCCTCCCTGGCCCAGCAGAAGAAGCCACATTGCTTTTCAGTCCAGCTGATTCTACAAGGTAACAGGCAGAAGGGAGGAGAAAAGTAGGAATCTCTTTTCAAAATTAGTGAGACACCATTTTACTTAGTAATTGCAGAAAGTTTAAGGATTAGAGCTTTATTCCAGTGTTCATTTATTCTTTCAATCAAAGTCAAAATCTTTTCAGAAAGAACTACTTTAGACAACTTTAGTTGGGGGTAAATTTGGGATGAAATGGCACATGGGATTATTTTTCCCTTTTCATTCTGAAAGTTTACAGCTTTCTCCTCACATACATTTGACTACAGTGTGGGTAGAAACCCACTGTTAGCCAAGTAACATTCTATTGCAAAAGTAGGATAATTTTCTGCATAGAAGACCCAGATATAAAATGAAAAGCCTTTTCCTTCTTTTGGAAGATAAACCAGTTTAGGCTAAATAATCACCTTGAATGCTTTATGATTTTACCAAGACTACCAAAACTACATGCTAAGGGAGAATGGATATCAGGGGAGCAAACCACTTAGCCTAAAAACAAACAAACAAACAACAACAACAACAAAAACAATGTTTATTGGGGATGACAATAGGCTCAACTGAAAATACAATTATTCCAGACTCTCCTGCAGAAGTGATGGCATTTTTGATAGTTAACCGTAAGGCATAAGTCAAAGTTTGTAGGCCATCTGGGAATGCTCTTGGAGAAAGAGCTGACTCAGCTGGTACTTGACTTCTGCCTTTTATACTTCCTGTTCCCCTCCCTGGAATGCAGTCAGGTTGCTAAAGATAAGGCAGCTGTTTTGAGACCACAAGGCAGCAAATTAGAAAATACAAGCCACTTGTTTAGGATGGACGAAGTGGAAAAAAATGAGCTGAGGTCCCTGAGGACTGTGGGTTTGCCAGGACTGTGAAGTCCTACCTTAATGTCACTTAACCTGAATGTCAATTGACCTGACTTAATGTCACTTGAGAAAAACAAAATCTCTATTTTATTAACCTAGTGAAAGTTGGATTACTCTTACGAGTTGTCAAATCTATACCAAGTTGACCCAATTAGATTGTAAGGAGAATGCTAATTTTTTTTTTAATAAGAACAATTTCCTAACAAGTATTTCAAAAGCATTCATTTACTTTGGCAATTAAACTGATACACTCATAAATTATTTTTTTTTACTTTCCTTAAAATGACTCCTCCAAGGAACACTACTAGGCAGTAATATATGCAACTCCTGTAAAGGGATTATTATGGATGTATTTCACCCCTCTATTTACTCATTCAGCAAACATTTGCTGGGGGGCCAGTGAGCACTGTGCTGGGGGCAGGGATGCAAGGGCGAAAACAAATGCCTGACTACAGGTGCCCAATTTACTTAAAGGTAATAAGACACAAATCTTTTTGAAAACATTCTATTTTCCAGTTCCGTGCTTCCTATGGGCTGTTTATTTCAGGTCCATGAGTTCTATGAGAGACAGAAAAACCTAGTACCTCAATCAACATTAACAAAATAAAAGCATCTTAACCACCAACATGCTTTCCATCGCTTAATATTCAGAACACTTTTATGATTTGAACATTTAATTCAATGTTGCACCAATATGTTCATTAGTCATAAGAAATAATTGAATAAAATTTCTCATTCTATCCACTACAGAACTTGTTTTCCCCAAATCAGGCTACTGCTAAAAAGACTAGTACTGCTCCACTTTGTTTCCTGCCATTTCTATTATTTAAGAAAAAATCATACCTTTGCACCAAAACCCAAGGACAATTATTCACTGGAGGCCCATAGGCAAAATACTATATGAGTATCAGGAAAAGCATTGTACACTCACCTCTTCCCCTGTGTCCCCTTAGGCACACCATTTAACTTCTTTTCTACCTCAGTTTCCTTAGGGGTTAAATGATGGGGTGAAATTACATCATTGTGTTGTTTTGTGGACCTAAAATTCTCTTATTCCCCAGCTCTAGTCTGTGTGATGCATTAGAAGACAAGTTTCCCAGCGAAGAGCAGCACATTAAGATTATTTTTAAATGATGCATGGCTTCCTCTCTATTTCTATTGTCTTAGGAATTACATCTTAGCCCACATCCCCATAGCAAACCACAATTTTATATATAATTAATTAATATAATACATCTTGTATTAATAATACCATAACACTGTACCCAGGATCAGAATACAAGACTGGCTTTATTATTTCCAGCTTTCAAGGACATGTATGGGGCACATCTGAGATAACTGAATAGAAATTAGATGGAGACAGTATATTGTATTTAATGTGCTATTTTTGAATATCCCCCCAAATATAGAAATGAGTCTGACAAAGCTTATTTCAAAAGCACAGTAATGCTCTTGCCCCATTTTGAGATACTGCTTTCACATTCTAACAAAAGATTTATCATATGCCAAATCTGAATGCTGAAATCAGATCTTCCTTTTTGGTATTGACAATGGAAGTTTAATTAATTAACACATCTGACAGTTATCTGCAAACCACCACAGAGAGGTACCTGTTTTTCTTATTGCTTTCATGAAAATATCTCATGAAATACATTAGCACAAGCTGTTTAACCCACCCCATTCTGAATTTGACATACAAGATTAAAAATGCTCTCATTTTGCTTGCAGCGAGATGGTAAGGAACATGAACACTCTACAATCCTTTCGTTATCATCCTGCAAACCAACTCACACCTCCCACTATTACTCTCACTACACACACAAATACTCCCCCTTACTCACCACAAGGAGTTAAAGGCAGACAAATCCCTCCGTGGCAGCCTTTGAGTCATTACTTTGCATTGCATTCCCTTCACTTTAGGTGTCATGGCACAGTGTTTTACAGACAGCAATTCACTCTGCTTGGTTTACTGCAAACACTGAAAGCAGGGTCTTGCACTTGCTGGAAGATTTAGGTTTTATGCTTCTGGTCATTCTTCCCACAAAAAGAATGAGACCAGTTTCTGAACTATTCTTAACTCCCCTTCCAAAACATTTCAGAAGAGAAACACAAGAAAGACTTCATGATTTTCATGTAAACTCCCAGCCTGCCCGCCTGCCTGCTGCTGCCAATACTTCTTACTCTTGCTGGTGATGACATTCAGTGAGCTCCCCAGTCCCGATGCTTCTTATGTAAGGCTGTCTAGGTCAAGTGTAGGAGACACACTGCTGGCCTGGGAAAACTCATGGAACTGTTACCTTCAGATTAACACTTCAGGGGCTATGGAAGCTGGAGGAAGCTGAGCTTGTACTACATCATTTGGGGGTAAATATTTTTGCATGATTCAGTGGTTTATGTGCTGTAGTCTTGGCAGATGCCTGTCAGCCATGCTGAGAGGTGCAGGGAGCAATTACTAAGAAATTCAGGTTCTGTCAGCATGCTTGAGTAAACATAGTAAACGTTCTAGCAATCTTAGCTTTAAAGCATTTAAGGAGTAAATGAATCATAAATTAGGGTCTGCTTATCAAGCATCATTTCTAATCATCAAGGAATGTAGTTGATTTGACTGTTTAAACTCTAAATGCAATCCATTTGCTCAGAGGTGTTGCAGGAGAGATGATTAGATGTGGCTATTAGTTTGGAGAGATTTACTGCAGTTCTTGGCTATTACATTGCTCTTGTCTTATCGCCAATTTGCCTCCCTTGTAAGTGAGCTGGATCTTTTCCTGTATGTGTCTTCTGTGGTGATTGTGATACTTGGGGAACGGAGCCTGCATTCCCTGGCAGTTAAGTGACTTCAGCAAATAATTAATCCTGCCTATTTAGTAACAAGGTGAATGCTGCAGTAAGAGCGCCATTCGGTCCTAGCACTGGATGATACTGGGTTAACTGCACTGATTCAAACTGTGCTGCGTTTGGGGGAATTGGAGGCTTAATCCCAGTTTTGACATGAACAGTTATTCACTCTCCTAGTGAAAGCAGAAACCGTAGAGCGCTGATTCTGTTTTAGACTCTCACACTGTGTCCTGGTGTGGGAATTAGTGAAAATCGCAGGCTGTCATTGAATGCTGCAGAAAAGCCTGGAGAGGTAGCGGGGTGGGTGAGATTGCAGCAGCAGTGTGGTGCGGGCAAGGAATTTTAATAAGATTTAACCAGCAATGATGGTACAACAGATGGCACCAAATTTAGGAGATAGGTGGATATGTAAAAAAACTGAAGACAAATGCAGCACATTTGAGAGGGTTTGGCTTCCTGTGTGCCCTTGGCAAGTGAAGTTCAACCCCTGGGACAGGATGTCATGAGTTAGTACAATGAAGGCTGTTTAAACTGTCTTTGTGATGTAAGGAGCTAAATGGGAAGTTGAATATTCAGTCATTGGGTGTCTCTCAGTGGGGGGACTGTCACAAGGCAGGTTAATTAGAGCACCTTCACTGGGTGAACAGGTAGTTTTAAGTATCTGGAATTTCTTGCATTCATTTTATTAAATTAAAGGAAGGAAAATGATGTTACGAAAATAAATTTCTTCTGGGGTACTTTTCATTCGGTTAATCATGATTAACAGTAGCACTTGGTTACTTATGATAGGAATATACTGCTTATCATTTTATGCTATATTCAATTGATTAAATGTATCCATGTTTCCCAAAATGATTTGAAGAGACAGTTATGGTCGCTCAGGGCCTGATTCTATATTATTGATGTCAATAGGCATTTTCCCCATAGACTTGGCTTGGCATAAGAGCCTCATCAGACCAGGTTTTACTCACTTTGGCATTTAGAATATTCCTCATAAATGTATATTAAAAATGATATATACATACTTCATTGTATTCACAATCTTTGAATTTATCTGTCTTCAATATAACACTGTCAGTACTCAAATTGTCTATAAATGATTTGCATTTGATACTTTTTAATCGGCTATTGTTGAAAGGGATTTTTTTTTGACAGAAGCTTTGAAAGTTATTTGAATTTCTTCATTTTTAAAATAAGGTATTTAAGTTAAATAAGGTATAAACTTAGTTTTGGTTCTGCCATTTAAGCGTGAATTAGCTTTATTGATTAATTTTTTCTAAAGTGATATTACATTATAAGGTGAGATTGTATTTTTAAAACCTATAATACTAGAACTAACATTCATGGAGTACCTGTTCTAGGCCAGCGGTTCTCAAGATCACCACCTCACCCCCCAAAAAAAGTGTGACCTCCCGACCAGTAGCAGTAGCAGCATCTTGGAAGTGGTTAAGAATGCAGATTCTCAGGCCTCACTAGAGGCTTACTGAGTCAGAACCTCTGGGGTTGGTGTGGGGTTATTTGTTTTTTAACAAACATCTTCCCAGTTATTGTGAAGAATGCTAAACTGAAAACCACTAGCTGGACAGTACTTTGGTTAAATAGCATGAAAAATAGGTTTTACTACATCCAATCAAATATACTTTATACAAAAAAACAAACAAGCAAAATGTAACCAGGGATGTTGAAATAAAAAACAAACTGACAGTAAGCAGAGGGGAGGGGGAAATAAAGAGGGAATGAAGGGGAAAGGTTGTCAAGGAACATGCATAAAAGACACATGGACAAAGCCAAAGGGGAGCAGGATTGAGGGTGGGAGGTAGGAGTAGGTGGGGTGGAGGAAAATGGTGGGGGGAAATGGAGACAAGTGTACTTGAACAACAATAAAAAATAATAAAAATACAAAACCTCTGAAATTCTCTATTTTCCTGGTTGCCCAGATTTCCCAATGTAAGCAGTACTGTGTTTTAAAGATTTATGCAATTGTGTATTGTACATCTTAAGCCTAAATTTGTCCATGAGCTTTTTATTTTCCAACAGTTCCATTTTTAGCTCTTAGAAGTTACATAGTGTAATGGAAAAAACTCTAAAGAACTATCTCCTCTATTTGCTGCCTATGTGACTCGGCGTGCGTCACTGACCCTCTTTAATCTTCAGTTTCTCATTTGTTTCATGAAAGGTTAGCCTAAGTTGGGGTTTCACAACTCAAGCACCACTGATATTTTGGGTCAGGTACTCTTTCCTGTGGGATCTGTCCTGACCATCATATAATGAGGAGCATCCCTGGCCTCTACCCACAAAGTGACAATAGCAACCCCTGTTTGTGACAATCAAAAATATTCGCAACTACTAACGCATGTCCCCTGAGGGCAAAATTGCTCTCCACCCCACATCTTCCCCATCCTCCTCCCATTAGAGAACCACTAGCCTGGGTTAACTACACTACGTAAAGTTCTGCTACATTAAATAATACAACAAAAGCATTATTTCTCCTTTGGGAAGCAGGCAAGTTAAAAATTACAAATATCTAAATATATGTCTTACTAGTTCAACACAGGTATAAGCTGAGGCTTCTTTGCCCCCTTGATGATCTAGGTATAATTTGCTCAAATACCTACCAATTTCAGAGTCTGGAAGTCCAAAACCCTTCTGCAACTTCGCAGGGTCTGAAAGTCTGACATTATCCTCTGTGTTCTGGAGTCCTGGTTCCATGTGCACTACCTCAATACCTAAAAAAAGTGACCCAGGTTCCAATGGTCAGTGGTTTCCACCAGAGAGTTCTCTATACCAATCATCTTCTAGGTTTAATAGAGTTCACTAAGGATTTGGGCTCTTCCCTGCCATCCTCTATCCTCCATCTCTCATCTCCTTATCCTCTCCCTGCAAGATATTCTGAGAGTTACAAATTCTTCTTCTTCTACAATGCAGAATATTCCATCTTTTCATATCTGTTATCTCTAGATGTAAATGCCAAAATCAATCAAAGGTTCAGAAGATGAAGGGCCTTGGGTTTAGGGCCTTCCCTTCCCACAATGCAGTGGGATCATAATATCATCATAAAGTCATAGGGCTGAGACCATAGACTTTAAGTTCACTTTCATGTATTTAGAAGTCGTACTAATTGATAGTTCCTGGCCCCTAAATTATATATGTTGCATGTAATCATAGACTTTTAAATTATATCTGCCCATGAATTGTTACTTCAAATAGGTCAACAATTATGTTCCTGTCATTTTCTGAAGTTGAGATGTATTGCAGAAATACATAAGTCCACATGCACACACATGCACATACTTCTAAAGGGTTAGAGGTTCTTTCTGTACACTGTACTACAAATTCAAATTGTGTTGTTCCAAGATATCTATGAATTAGGGACTTAATCTAAAAAGTTTGTATGAAAATTTACCAGATGGGTATATAAGATCTGTCCAGAAAAATAGAGCCATTGTTAATAATATCAAGAACAACATCAATGTACCCTGGCAGTTAAGGAGAGTGGACTGGAATATGCCTGTGGGAACAATGATGACTTCACTGTCCTAGTCAGTGTGGGCAACAGACACCACTGAGTGAGCATGAGTACTGTGTGGCCATCACATTCAAAATGACTGAGTGAGTAGAGCAATGAACCTGCATTAAATTTTGTGTTAAGCTTGAATATTCACTGTGGAAACTATTAAGATGATTCAGAAGGCTGCAGCTATGGGAACTGGTGATTAGCTGCTTCACCGTCACAACACATCTGCTCATGCATCATGTCCCATGCAGAGTTTTTTGGTGAAACATCAAATCATCCAGGTGACTCAGCCACCTTATAGCCCAGATTTGGTGCCCTGTAACTTCTAGCTTTTCCCAAAAGTAAAATCACCTTTGAAAGCGAAGAGATTTCAGATCATCGGTGAGATTCAGGAAAATATGATGGAGCAGCTGATGGCTATTGGGAGAACTGTGTGAGGTACCAAGGTACCTACTTTGAAGGGGCCTGAGGCACCACTGTCTTATGTACAATGTTTCTTGTATTTTGTATCTTCTTTCTTGTATCAAAAATAAATGTCTCTATTTTTCATATTACATGGCTGAATATTTTCTGGACAGATATCCAATTTCAATTAATTAAAAATAATAATAGTTTATATTTTAATGATTTTACCTGTGTTTCCAGGTAATTTTATACACATGATTTGTTCAGAGACCCACAACAACCTTGTGCGGTGGTCCCATTACTGTTAACATTTTACAGATATGAACATATAAGCTTGGGATTTCCAGATGCTAAATCTACTTCTCTCTTCACTGTTCTGCAAGGCAAGACTCAATAGTGTATGTAGTTTGAACATTCCTGTGAGTATACTTCTATGTGTTTTTTTGAGAAAGACCTATTTCAAGAATCTTCCAAGTCCTGGCTGGTTTAGCTCAGTGGATTGAGAGCTGGCCTGCAAACCAAAGGGTCACCAGTTCAATTCCTAGTTAGAACACATGCCTGGGTTGTGGGCCAGGTCCCTAGTGGGGGGCGTGTGAGAGGCAACAGCACATTAATGTTTCTCTCCCTCTCTTTCTCCCTCCCTCCCCTCTCTCTAAAAGTAAATAAATAAAATCTTTAAGAAAAAAAAGGAATCTTCCTGCTCCAAAACCATTCAGATAACACAAGGGCAAATATGTGTTAGAACTTCTTTGCTTCAGTTGCTAAGTTTAATACATTTCTCTTGACTTAACCTATTTGTATAATATGCTTAATTAATTGCTCTTTATATGTGTTACTAAAGTGCTTATGGAATTATTTCAACATATCACTGATTATTTCTAATAATCATATATTATGTCACTTAATGCTCTCAAAATCTCCATGAGGATGCTGTAATTCCCTGTCCTAAAGGATGACATTAAATTTAATTTGACCTAAACTTGAGCTTTTTACTGTACTGACCCAGCCATCTGCTCAGTCTTTGTGAGACAATGTAGAGCTGTAGCAACAAACCCTTTCTTCACTGCTACGCCCTGTGCATGGCACAGTGTTGAGCATATACTGAGTCTCAGTAAATGTTTATTGGAGGAATATTGAATAATTGTCATTGTTATCTAGCACCCTTATGTTTTGGACGTTACATAACATTTTTTGGCCAGGTCAATTAAATAGCAACTTATAAATCAAATTCCAAAAGAAAGAAATGGATTCAATGTATTTGAAACTGTGACTCTCATTCATGCTATTTTCTTTATTTAGTGTGAGAAAAATATCTTTTGGGTTTGCTATAGAGACTTTCTCAGACTTACAATCTGAAAAATTATTTTCCACATCAAGAATAAATTTGTCCTTTAAAGTGGTAGTTTCCCAACACCAGATCATAGTCACTTACCACTTTATTTGATTTTAAAGTAAATACCTTGAAATTGAAGGATCTTTTATTCCATTGTAGAATATTAATTCAGAAAGAACTATTAACAATAGACGCTAACTCCAGTGCATATGCAATGGGGTGGAATCCAAATGAACTGGCAGTGTATGTGAATCCCATTTTTCTAAAGCTGTCACTCAGTATTAGAGTCCTCTGTTTAGAATGGAAGTTCTCAACCTGCATCTTATCCCCTCAGAGTCAGGGGTGTTTGTTGTCAGTTCCCTTCCTTACCACTGGTTATTTCTGAGACCACAATTTATTTAACCTCTTGGAAAATCTCAGTTACTTCAGTGGCCAAATGAGAACCGTACTATCTCCATATCAGATAATGTATGTCAAGTGATTTATTGCAGTGTCTATCACAACATCAAAAGTGTTAGGAAACCAATAGTTTATAATATTTGGCATCACATACTCCCAATGTATCAGGCTGTCACAGGGAGTCCTTCTAGTATTTTCTGGGCGACTAGGACATTGATATCACAGACTGGATTTGGAACTCAAAAGATACTAGACTCAAGGATTGAGGTTCAAAGAACTGAGTCAAGAAAGACTGAGGTTCAAAGAACTGAGTCAAGACGGGGTGATTCAGTAGGGCTAGGCTAACCAATGACAGATGAACACCTGGATTTTCTCACCCTGTCATGAAAGATACTTTTCAAAATCCAAGATCCTAAGATAACTTGTCAGCCAGATGTCCAGTTTTTTCCTAAACTGTCAGCTTCTGTTCTTAAGAAATTATATTATCAAGATAAATGATCCTTTCAGAAATTTGAAAAGCATCAGAAATGTAAAAACTTTTCTCACAGTACAAGAAACAAATATTGGGAGGAAAAGTAAGTATTACTGGAAAAGAAATTTAAAATTATACTGATTTTATTTATTTTGGGGAAAAAATTTGGACCTAAAGATAAAACCAAACAAATATCTACCGAGCTAACATGAATTCTTTGACAATAGAGCCTAAATTAAGGAATTCCTCAGATTTTTTTTCTAATTCTAATATTTTGTGTAAGTAAATTTAACTCTGGAATATGATCATCCAAATAAAAACCAAATCCAAGATGATCAGACTTAATTTCATATATCCACTCATAATTAAAGATAAATAAATGACTTTTAACACTGACATTTTATCATTATCCTAAAATGAATTATTAATTACATATGTTTCATGATCTAGACTTTTTGATAAATATGTTTATTTGTGAAAAATTAATGCTTCTTTTTTAAATAAAATATAGTTCTCTGATAAAGCAACATTGTACTTATTTTTATGTCCAAAAAATGAAGCAGTGGAATAGGAAATCTGAAAGAATTGTCAATGTTTTGTTAGGATTGTCTCATCTGACGATACAAGGAAAATAGAACAGATATCAGTCATCCATATGAAATTTCCTAAAAAATATTGTGACCATCTATTAATATTGGGAGAGGGGAAAGTGGCAATAATAGTAAGAGAATTTTGGTTTCAATTGTGCAGTTTCTAGTAAAAAGCATTATAGAAAATTGTGTATTAGCACAATCTAGACATCAGCTTGACTGCAAGACAAGGTGCACACCCACCTGGTTTTAGGAACAAATGAGCCAGTTAGAAGTACGATGCTAGCAGTAGTCAGTGCCCTGACAAGAATAGATGGCTCCCTCAAACTGGTGGAAAGCCAAACCAAATATTTGGCTTTAGCTTCTCAGCACTATATTCTCCTGGTGTCCTTGTGAATGTAGCCCCATCTTTTCTTCTGTAGCAGGTGCAGAAGGCCCTGTGTGATCTGGCCAACTGCCCACCTATCCAAACTCTAGCCGCTTCCACCGACCCAACCTCACATTTATCTGGAAACAGTACTCCTCCCCTTAGAATGCACTTTCTCTTTCTCCTCCATGTATCTTTGTATTTCTCCTAGTAAACTCCTCTGGGGAGCTCCCAGGTAAAGTCAAAACTTGGCCTAGCCCTAGCCAGGTGGTTCAGTTGGTTGGAGTATCCTCCAATACACAAAAAGGTTGTGGGTTTGACACCAGGTCAGGACACATCATAGGCTGTGGGTTCAATCCCAGGTTAGGGTGCATAAAAGAGGCAACCCATAGATATTTCTCTCTCACATCGATGTTTCTCTTCTTCTTTTCTCTCTAAAATCAGTAAAAACATATCCTCTGGTGAGGATTAAAAAAAAATAACTTGGCCTAGATTTCACTTCCCAGTGAACAAAGAAAAAAAAGTTTGATAATTCCTACTGATAGAGCTGTCAACGTTGGGTGGTCATTGGTGCCAATTCATCACTAACATGTATCCCCAATTTGTTGTGCAGTGAAGAAGGAAACTTCATTCAGTGCAAAGAAGTTCGATTGTGATACAGCACGGCTGTGAAAACAATGTGGTTGTGAGGTAGTCCTGGGGCCAGGCCTGTCTCTGGCTAGGCAACTCTGCTCTGCATCTCAGTGGCCTGCTTTGCCCTAGACTGGTTAGTTCTGGTCTGTACCAGTCTGCTCTGGACTGCACTGGTCTGCTCCACTTTGCTCTGCTCCAGGAAGACAGCTTCAGTGTCTCAGCTTAGCAAGGGAAATGCACTCCTCAATCTTTGGTGAGAAGTTAGTGCTCTCTCTCAGCCAGAGAGGAGCTGGCTTTTATAGACAGAAGCCCCCACTTTTGGTCCCTGACTGCTTCATCCTCATGTAAATGAAGACTCCAAATTTTTGCAGTTTGGTTAGTCCAAAAGAAACTGTCCTGATCAGGTCAAAATGGAGTCACTCTGATCATTCTGTGAAGATGATGATGGGGATATAGCTACACAGCTCCAAGCCTTAGTCCTATTGGTTGAACTAGGATTCCAGGAACCCCTTAATGAAGGCTGGCTCGGATGGCAGAAACACAGTGCGAGGCAGGCAGTACAGGCTTCTTTCTCCCTGAAGTACTGTTTGCGTGAGAGGCCCCTGTGTAGAATTGGATGCTAGGCTCTGCTTTTTCTTTTTGTTAGCTTGCCAGTTTTCTTTTAATTTGAACCCAGTTAGCTACCAGGAGCTCTTCTTAGCAGGTATCTTCTTTCTCAGGGTGCACGTGGAAAAGGGGTGGGAAACAGGTATCTTAACACTGTTGCCGGAGTGCAAAATGGTGCCAGAACTCAAAGGGAAGCCTAGTATGCCCACCAAAGTAAAAGGCACATACCCTTCCACTCAGTGGAGCCATTTCCTGAGAGTGGAGCCTGCAGAGAAACTTGTACAGGTGGGAAAAGAGTGTGTAAAGTGATATTTTATGCCAGCACTGTTTGAAATAGGAAACAGAAAAAAGCAAAGACAAACAAATTAAAAACCCTGGAAATAAGGGTTTATCATTGAGGACTGATTAAATAAATGTTATATATATATATATATATATATATACTGAATTAAATAAATAAATTATATATATATATACTGAAATACTCTTATAACAATCTAAGAACTTTAAGATAAATTATGTAAATCCAACAAGAGGTACATCAATATATATAGTACTTTGTCAATTCTGAAAAGAAAAGATATAAAACATATATTTCAGATGCTTGGATTGATACAAGAAATTTCAGAAAAGTTTCAAAAACATGTGTTAACAGTGACTGCCTTTGCAGAATGGGCCTGGGGGGAGACAGATTGAAAGTTCAAATCCACAAAGGACAATTGACACTCGGGTGTTACTTGAAGCACAGGCAAGGAGTTTTCCTGGTGGGAGGAGGGGAGTACCTGGCTCAGTCCTACAAGCACACTTTCCAAAGGTGTGTGGGAGTGTTAGGGAATGGTGAGAAGGACAGTGGCTGATTGACACATTATGGGTGCAGAGGGAGGGGAGTAATCATAGGGATCTGAGGCAGGCTGTGAAGGTCATTGCCAATAATATACCTTCTCAGTCTTTAATGTGCACAGGTATCACTATGATCTTGTGAAAAAGCAAATGCTGCTGTAATTAGGAGGAGCAAAGCCCAAGATTCTGCATTTTCACAAGCTCCCAAGAGATGGCCGTACTGAGAGTCCACTGCCATATGTTGAGAAGCAAGGCTTTAAAACCTAGAAAGTATGGTATTTTTGTATGTTTTTTGTCTTCACAAATATCAAACAGTGCCAGAAAGCACTTTGATTTTTGTTTGCAGAAAATGAGCTGAGAAAAAGCAGACACTGAGTATGATTTTTGCAACAGGAAGTTTTTCCAAAGCCATCTCATTGTCAAATGTTCGTGATCAGCAGTTCTGCTTTTAGAGACTCTCCATTTGTAACGAATGTAGACTTCTGGAAACTAAAGCATCACCAGACTGGGGCAAGCTTCTCCCCTCCACTCTTCATGTGTTTAGTTTATTTGTTGACTTGGTGAGTGTATTTCCAAACATAGTTCCATTCTATCACATTCTGTGGAAGATTGAAGAATCCAAAAGAAGTGAAAAGGAAGACCTGCCATCTGCCACCTTCCTGCCCTGCCACAGACTGCATCCCCCAACATGTTTGACAGAAATCAGTCTGTAAATATGCTGTACCCTTGCAAAGAATCTTGGGTTGGCCACAGGTAGAACTGTCTTTCCTCCACTGAATCCCATGTGAGTATAATGTGATGTAATCCAGCCCACCAAGGAGCAGCTCTATCATCTCCCTCTTGTTTGTCTTTAAACTTGGATCTCAGAGACTTATCACAATGATTATAATAATGTGACATTGCAGAAATTTATATAAAACAAGACAGTATGAAGTTGGTGGGGTATGATTAGATACTCTGGAGACAGAATTTTCATTTCAAAATTACACTTAATCATCTCTGTAATGTTTGACCCTGGCCAGGTTTACTAAACCATTCTGAGTCTTAGTTTCCTTATCTAGAAAATTGTGATAATGTTATCAGAATCTATTTCATGAAATTGCTGTGAAGTTTCAACATATATCAATTATTATTTCTATTAAATCATTATTAGAAATGATTTGAAAATAGTGATCTTGGAATATCAATATATTTATTTTTGAGTACCTACTATATACTAGGCACTGTGCTAAGAGTTAAGGTATTCAAGAGAATCACACATCATAAAGATGTTATCTCTGTAAAATACTTTGAATTCGTGTTTGTTTCTTAAATCAAAAAGAAAAGAGTGTTCTTAGAGATAAGATAGGAGATGGTTCTTTTCCCTACTTCCCACCAGCCCTTCACTTTTGGAAGAATTTGCAGGCTATCCTCCCTGTGTTTGCAAAGAAATAGAGGTTTAATAAGGACAATGTGAATGAAGGGACTATACACACTAGACTTAAGGGAGCCAAAACAAGACGATGAGGTACCAAGAGATATGCAAAACCAGGGAGGACTAAACATGTGAACATGTGCGTGACGGGAACAGCATCCCAGAGCCCAGCGATAGCTGTGCCCACAGAAGAGGGGTGGCCCCAGCACCAGCTGCAGGATGCACATCCAGGGAAGCGAGCAGAGGAAGCGAAATGTCAGGGAGAACTGGGACTAGGAGCTGGAAAGACTCTTATCCCCCAAAGACCGTTTCCCATGATTAGGCATAATATGGGAGCCCCTTTTCTTCTTGGTTTGGAGTTTTGCCCAAGGCAGGCATTAGCAGAAAATTGGATGATCTCTCCCACCACACCCCACCTTCTAGCCTGAGGAAGTGGCTACATTCATCCATGGGTAACTTCCTGCTGGCTGTTCCAAGGCTTTGTGCTCACTGGAATCTGATGCCTGCATTCCTCTTCTTGACTGTTTAGACCAAGAGGTGGCATTGGTTCTTTTCATCACTGAATCCTGGATACTCCATCAACCATCTTAACCTACTTTAAGTTTCTCTATTAAATTATTTTCATTGAATCCATTTTGAGTGTAGCATCTGTTTCCTGCCAGGATCCTGATTGAATCAGAGGTGCAATTTAAAAGCACTTGATGTTTCATGGATGGGTAGCTCCATTGTGACACCTTACAGAGGAGACCGGGCAGATGAAACACAATCGAAGGTCCTCCTGTCTTGTAGAGCAGAGAGGAGAGGAACAGAAAAAGGGAGTTAGGATATTAACAAATAGCTGAAATTACATATAAAATCTTAAAAGCAACTACCATGTGAAGGACACATAATTTCTGCATTGTATTGTTGCTGAACTCATGGAAGGACCCCCATTCTGTATTTGTTTAGTTGCAGAAAGAGAAAGGGGAGGAAAATGTAAATGGTCATATGGCAGATGTGTTAATTAGACACAGAAAGATCCTTTTCCTGCTTATCCAGCCTGCTCCTCCTCACAGCGAGCAGGAATGTAATGTAACATAATGATACCAACCAGAATGTAAAGACTTTCAATAGACACTGTGTCAAGCAAGGAAACAAGTATGTTGGTCTCTGAGCTTCTTTATTTATCAAGTGTGATGGAAAATGTTAAGATGAAGTGGCTTTGTCATGTCAGCATCTCCTAATAAAGTAGAGAAATCTGTCTGTCTTTTAACCAACTACAGAAGCTATAGGAGACTGCCCATAGGCATGGGAGTATGGCTGCCCAGCACCTCTCTCCTACCCCCAAGCCCCAAGTGGTCCCCGCTGTGGGTAAGACATTCTGGTGCTCTGCTACTGTCCAGTGTGAATAGAGACGATCCCAGAAGCAGCAACTCAGTTCATGAGCCACAGAATTCCCAAGGCATTCTGGGAGTGCTAGGCTAATCATTATTCAACTCTCCTGAGGACTTCCCACTTATTCGCTAATCTGTTCTAAAAAATTTGAAGCCCTAAAGCAGACCCTGAATGACCTCTTCCATTATTTAGCCCAGAGTGGAAAACTTGCTTTTCCCAAAGGGAGAGAGAAGAAGACATGTAATCATATGTGATCATATGTGATCTGCGTAAATTTGTGAATAGATCTGTGAAGATTGAAACTGCTTGAAGATGTGTGGAAGGTGTTACTCTCCCAGAGAAACATGACAGCACCTAATTCTAATGGCCTATGCATGTGGATAGCTCTGCTATCTCTTGGTAAAGTCAATGGCTTTCTGCCTTTGAACATGAAAGGAAAAAGATGTTGGTAAGATTCCTTTAAGGGAACAGGAATTACATGTTTGCTTGGGCTAAGTGATAGCAAAGTTCACTTTTACTCTGTAAAGAGTTGTCTTCATAAGTATCAGCTATTTACTTTAGTGTAAAGACAATCCTCTTCATTAAAAAATCCAAGTAAACTTCTATATGTTGACAAGTGATGTAGTTGATTTAAAGGCATATTTAAAAAGCAAACTGGCATTTGGGTACCAATAAGTAATCAACCATAGTTTTCCTAACACCAGCTTTACCTGACTCTTCTTTGCAAATGTGCCTGGGGGGGGGTGGGGGTGGGGATTGCTACATGAAATAGATCATGCAAAAACCCAAGCATAATATTTAATTGACTTAAGAGGCTGGGAAAGAGCACATGTTGGCACAAAATAGAACTCAGCACAGTAACTTATTTTTTTATGATTGTTCATGCATATTTAACAATTTACATTTATTATTCTTTTCTCTCTTTATCTTTCTGTGGCAGTAGCTCTGGACATAATACTTTAAATAATGTGATGTATTTGATCTTGTTTCAAGAGTCTCAGCTTTATGTAACCTTTATATAGTTAAAGAAAGGCATAAAACTCAAACATGTGAAACATTAAATTTTGATTCCCCATATGAAAAATAACTGTCATATAAATATAGTTTATGATTCTAAAGAAACAAAGTATGTTTGCAGATTATATTTTGGCTTTTCAAAGAAATTCTAGAACTTCATGACTTTTGCTTCCTGGACATTTCCTGGTGCCCTCTTTGGGCCAGCATTCCTGAAATCTGTCAGTGTTACACTCTGAGTGGCTGGTACTGATGCCCTTGAGCTTGAACCCTTTGTGGTTAATTAATATTTAAGATCATACTTGGAGCTAGACTGAAGGACAATCACTTTCTTTAACCTTTGCTAAAACCAATGTTGGTTAGTCCGTCACCTTTTTAAACAGTAACTGAAATCATTCACTCTATCACATCCCTCACTCTGTCAAAACATGAGTGAAAATCAATTGTGGCATTTCTAGAAATATTCCACTTACTTCCATTTTGCTTCTTATGTGCTGATGTACCTACTCAATATTAATTTCCATCACATGGAAACATTTTGAATGGACTTTTGTGGTATATAACTAGCTATGTGACCTTGGATAAGTCACATTGCTTCTCATGACATCATTCCTCATCTCCAAATCAGGAAATCTTGTCTGGATGATCTCTGAGAACTTTTGAGCTCCACAATTCCTCAATGACTATCCTCTCTATAAAGCAGTAATAAACATTTGTATCTGTTGGCATTGTGTTTTATAAGGTTTAAAAAGTTAATTTGTCCTACATATAAATTTTTGTGGAATTTTATTTTGGGATTTTTGATTCATTGGTAGTCAGCAGATGTCCTCAGTTCATCTTTAGAGAATGCCTTAATTCAACCAGAGACACTGGCATATGTGTGGGAAATAAATAAGACATCATTCTTGATCTCAAGAGATTGGGGGTGGGGATGGGTGGTAGGCAGGTAATCATATAAAGGGTAGAGGGGAGGTGGCCAGAAAAGAGAAGGTCTCTAAGCAGAGGAAATGAAGGCAGCAAGCTGTTAAAGGTTGCTTATTTCAGACAGGGCATACAGTTTGTTGTTATGAAAAATGACATTGATATCATCCTCAGTAAATATTGATAGTATACTCTTACACTTTAGCTGATGAAAAAGTAAGTAAATAAATAAACAAACCAGGCTTCCAAATAAGAAAAGATTTAAAACTGAAAATTCATAGAGAACAATACAGTGATTTTTTAAGTTGAGATATAATTGAGATAACATTGAATTTATTTTAGGTATATAAATAATGACTTGATATATGTATATACCAAGAAATGATAAATTAATTTTATTATTATTATTTTTATTTATTTATTTAAATTGTTGTTCTTGTACAGTTTTCTGTCTTTTGCTCCCAACCCAGTTCTCCGCCCCAGCCCTCCCCACTTCCCTCCCATTCCCTCCGGCTAGTTTTTATCCATATGTCCTTTATACTTGTTCCTGTAAACCCTTCCCCTTTTCCCCTGAAATTCCCTTCCCTCTCCCCTCTGATGCACAATGGAATTCTATGCAGCAGAAAGAAAGAAGGAGCTCCTACCCTTTGCAACAGCATGGATGGAACTGGAGAGCATCCTGCTAAGTGAAATACGCCAGGCAGTGAAAGACAAATACTATATGATCTCACCTTTAACAGGAACCTAATCAACAAAACAAACAGATAAAGTAATTTTTTTAAATGTTGCTTGGATGGTTGTATACTAGAGAAAATAATATTTATAAAGTGATAAAAATAGTTTTGTAGTTGAATATCCATTTTGAACCAATATTGCAATGCTGACCTCATTGGATGTTTTACATTCACATATTCTATTCCCCTTTAAGAAATCAGGTTTGTGTATTACTATGTCTTGTCCATAAAACCAACATACTCAGTTTACGGATACTATCATTTCCTTCTTTAACACAATGGCTGCCTATGTAATTGAAAAGGAATGGCAGTGAAACTTTCAACAAGCAGTATTGCATCCCTGGAAATGACTGCTTGTGGATTTGTCATCCACTTCTGGCTCTCAGTGCTGAGGGTGCTAATGGCGGGGAAGGCACGGGGAGGCTGCGGACCAGGTTTCCGTCACGGTCCCACAGCCTCCCTCCTTCTCTCTCACTTTATGGTACACATTGTGAGGCGGTGAGAAACCCCTTACTCTTCTCCTCTACTAGAGAGAGAATGTTAATGGCATTTTAGTAACTTTTTGTTAAACTTTGAATATTTCTCTCTGTGCCCACAAACACACTGATCCTGCAGACATGAGAGACATTTTAAAATAAAATCAGTAAGAAAAACAACTCTAATTATTTAGGTTCAATACATTGTAGGTGATTTTAAACATGGAAACCTATGAGTGAAAAAAATTATGACCCTATAATGGATTTGATTCAGTAAATTCAAGTGGGAGGAGGCCTGGAAATTGTGATACCATGTGTGATAAAATAGCTGATTGTGTGTCTGCAGGGAGGGGATACATGGCCTTTACCACAGTTTCAAATGTCCACTTTCTAACACCTACAAGATGTTCTGTAGGTATTGGGCCAATTTTGTGCTGCTTAGAAATTGTAACTTGAAATTTGCTAGAGAACTAATTGGCTCTAGGCCTAAAAGAAGGGTCTTAATTGTACTTTCTTCATTTTTTTATCTAATAACAGGTAAATTTCACATTCACTTCTGGCTCATTTACAAAATAACAAATTAACCTGGAAATTAAACATAAAAGTTCACTATTTTCTTCTAGGAAATGTTTTGTTTGGTTTTGTTTAATTTCTTTAATAGTGGCTGCTGAAGACCTTGTGTTAGTAAATGCTTGGGGGAGAGCAAGGCATCAGTATTGTCTTTGCAGAATGCTGGGCATACAAAAAAGTGCTGGGAAATTCACATCTGCAAAAGCACTGTCCTGAAGTGGTAAATTGTGTTTACTGTGGGATCATATCTGTACTATGTTTTAGCTGAGTTCCATCTTCCAATCACAAAAAGGCAAAGCCAGTGTTTGAAGCGAGGTAATGATATAGTGGTCCTATGGATTTAGAATCATAAGGCCTGGGCTCCATTCTGGCTCTGGCATTTGCTATCCATGTTGGAATCACTTACCATTCTAACAGAAGACCTGCTACCATGCACAGGTCTTCGGGTAGAGTGGCATCCCCATTATATCCTCTGGCACACCATCGCAGACCACTGACCAGGTTCAACTCCTGACAACATCCTTATCCCTTTCCCACAGGGAGGACCCAGCTCCATGTCACTTGGTGAGCCAAGTTTCCAAACAAATTACTGATAAATGTATAAACATTTTCTGCCTTAACACTCAAATGTAACTTATAATTCTGAGCAAAGGAATCAAAAATTCAAAACACAATGATTTGACCATTACTTTGGGGAATTTTGGGCCAAAGGTTAAATATGACCCCCATCTCCCAGCCAGGCCCCAGATTAATTGAGTTAACTTTTTAAAAGGCAGCTAGGTCAAAGATTCAGAACTCCAAGATATGGAAAACAGGCAAAATGTTTTGACAAATTTCCTTTATTTTCAATGTAATAAAATACTCAATAATATTCTAATATTAGTCACACAGATTCTTCAGCCTTCGGACATTGATTCTCTTTTCAAATTTTGAACCACAACAGACGATTCTCCTGTCTCAGAACTGACAAAGAGACCTGAGCTACCTCTCTTCCTTTTTAATACCCCCAATGTACGTCAGTGATGATGTCCCATTGCCATAATCCCTCACTCTTCCCCACACTGAACAGTGCACTGCCGCCGCTAGCCCCCAGCAGAGCTGTACCAAAGTAAAGATCCGGTTCTCGTGCTGAAGAGAACTATGCGAAGACCAAAGGACACCTTAGGCTTTCATCCTCTTTGCCTTGTTAGACATTCTGTCACAGGAAAGGCACAGCCCAAGCCTCTTAGCCAGTTTAGCAACTCCAAGCAGTCCCAGGTTGAAGAAGTATTGTCACATTGATGTGTATATTCTTTCCACCTTCTGAGTCAAGATTACAGAGAATCTCCTGCAATGGCTAACATTAAGAGTGAGAGGAAAGGGGGAAAAGTTACCTTTTCATTCCTTGAAACTGGAAACATAACAGTGAGAAAGAAAAAAATTATATCTTGATAAATCAATGATACACAAAGATAAATGAAATGAAGAACTTGTTCCACAGAGTTTATAATTGAGGAGGCAAATATGCACATAAAACTCTCAGCACAAGGACAGAAGAGTCAAGTGCAACAGTGTGACAAAGTAGCACATAATAAAGTTTCATGTAAATTTATCTTTCACCAGCTTTTATGAGTAAGTGATTTTAAGTGTACACTACACTAATTTAGTGAGAATGTCACATCTTGCTTTTGTGCCAGGCCTTATATGAGGACTATTTAAAGTTAGAAGTGCTGCCAAACTGCTCCAGTGTCACAAATGTCATGTCGTGTGAACAGAATGGCGAACTATCCAGTTGGCAAACATGCTGCTTGTGCAATGGGTGAGATATTGGCCCTTTTTTGTCCTGAGTCTGTGTCAGAATAGCCATTTGTTCTCTTATGCCCAATGCTTTCAACTTAACAAATAACCATATTTCACAAGATAAAATGGATTCTACCTCTAGAGAAAACAAGAAAGACATTAGAGAAAAAGAATACACGACCTAAAACATTGGTAGAATTTTCTATGTACAGATGGCGGGAAGGTCTGTCAAGAGAAGTAAAGATTGTGAACAAAGACACAGAGATGGAAGGGGGTGGGGCATTGAAAGCAGTGCACCTTCCCATTGGTCTGAAGTATCAGAGTAAACTCTACAGTAGAGGGATATTGATCTGGGTTCTTCACTGAGGCACCCTTGGTATCTGGAAAGGTGGCTGGCATATAGCAGGAACTCGAGGAAGTAAATAAATGAGGTGCCAGGTGCCCCCGAAATGAGTAGTATTTGATAGTTTTCAAGGGCTTTTGGATTCCTGCCATGAATGAAATGGTTAGGACTCTACTGAGTAACAGACACCAAGTTCAATGAAGCAAAAATGGGGTTTATTTTTGCCTACCATGGCATCCCAAATCAGGAAAGTATCTGGATCTTGGGAAGGACAGGAGCCAGAAATAGGAAGTCATTGAGAGTTTCCTAGTCCTTTTTGTCACTACTTCTTCCATACCTGCAAGATTCCTTTCTCTCAGTGCCCTTGCCCACCTGGTCCTGCACTGAGAAGGAAAGCTGGACCCTATGGCTGCTAGAATCGTATGTAGCAGTCCTCTTTGATTAGGCCAGGTGGTCGGACACCTCCCCTGCTCTGGTCCTCTCTCTCTCGTTCCTTTCGACACTGCTCTGACTGTACCAGAGCCTGAGCAACACCACTTCCTGACACTGAGTAACTTTAATTAATGTGTTCATGCTACCTTAATTGGCCTTTGTGAAAGTGTAGAATTTTTTTTATCTGGAACAGAAAATGATTACTTAATTTCTTTCTTTTATATATAAGAAGTTGGGCCATGAGTAATTATAAACAAGGGTTAGTAAATGTTTTGCAAACATAGAAATAAAAATTACATTCTTGCAATTCTAGAACAAAAAAAGAAAGGTAGGCTTTTGAATATGTTGCAAGGAACTACTGGTTTGGGGACCAAGAGCCGTAGTTTTACTGCTTTGCAAACTCTATGTGTGGCCTTGAGCGTTATTGATAAGGCTGAGAAAAACCTGAGAATTCTCAATTTTACAATGGGAATAACTATAATAATATTGATAGTAAATATCATACAATCCTGTAGTAAAAAAAGAAAATATTAAAAATGATATCATTCAATCAATGATAAATTGGCAGTAACCAAAGGGGATGGGGGAGAGGGATAATAAGGGATAGTAGAGGAAGGGCTGTCAAGGAACATGTATAAAGGACACGCAGACAAAGCCAAAGAGGACAGATTCAAGGGTGGGAGGGGAAGATGGGTGGGGCAAGGGTGCACGGTGGGGTGAAAATGGAGACAACTATACTTGAACAACAATTAAAAAAAAAAACAGTAAACAGTCCTGGCTGATATGGCTCAGTGGAATAAGCACCGGCCTGGGAACCAAAGGGTCGCCGGTTCAATTCCCAGTCAGGGCATATGCCTGGGTTGAGGGGAAAGGGGAAAAAAAAAAAAGGTAAAATACATTCAACAATGGTTAACAATAAGTATGTTAGGTACAAAACAACCAGGATAAAATATTTACTGCTAATTATTGCAAATGACTATGTACCTATGTTTAACTGTGCATTTATGCATGACCAAGTGTTAAAAACTATTTCTGTTTTAAAGTACAGTATATAAAATTATATAACATAGAAAATGACTCTCAGTTTCTGGAATTATATATAGTTTCACATGGATTCTCCATTGTCTTAGGAAAACCTGATATATATGGCTTCCATAATTCTATCAAGAAGTAATACCTAATTATATTCAAAATTTGCTTACTAAAACATGTTATTGTAATTAAACTTTAGGTCATGTCCACAAGATAGGAAACATATTTTGGTAAAAGATAATAAAACCATAGGTATCTAGAGTGAGGAGATAGTCTTGTTTAACTTCTAATTAGCGATGAAGATAATGGGGAAAATGTAAGTTTTCATAGAAGAGTTCATTGACTGGCTCAAAGGCACATGGTAATTGTTGTTTAACTTGAAGTGAAACTTGTATCTTCTCACTCTGAGCTGTTCACTATAACACAGAGCCTAATATTTAAATACAACATTAAAAATGAGAAAAATATTAAGATTTCCAATGGAAAACCATAAATTTGTACTAAAGGATCACCCACGTTTTTCTGATGGAAAAGAAACACAAATAAAATTTTATTCACAAATTCTATAATTTATAAAGATTCATAATAGGAATAAAGTAATACTTTTAAACAAAAATAGAATCGAAAAACAACACAAATTACTTGCTATATTTGAAGATATCAAAATTTAGTTTTCAACTTTTTAATCTTTGAGTTATTCGGTGTTTAATGTGATAGTCCAGTTCAGAATGAAGGAGAAACAAGAGGGAGGAATAGTGAGAGAGCCAAAGGGAAAGGGGGAGGCTGAGAGAAAAGAGGTTGAGAAAGAACAGATAAATACGGCCGATGAGAACATATTTAACATTGGGCCACTAGATGGTGATATAATGTAAGGTGCTACCTCGACTTTTTTTTTTTTTTTTTTTAAACAAGCTATTTGCTGATTTGTATTAGGTACCAGAGAGTGAGGCCAGGATGAAGCCGAGAGGATACTGCGGAGGTCTCTGGTGCATGTGTAGCTGTGTGGCTGTGTGTATTTCTGTACGTGTGTTCTGTCCCTGTGAGACTGCAGCCCTTGTAACTACTTGGTCACCTTTTGCAAGAAGGAATCTGAACAATTGCAACTGAAGGCACGTTGTTATCATCTGGTCTCTGGGAAATGCAGTTCCTCACTGCAGATGGGTAATTTTCCTTTTTATCAGGTAAGCTATCTGGTTGTTTCTTTGCGATGTTAGACATATTCATTCCAGTTATTCCTTTGGAAAAAGAGCCCATGGAAATACATTTTGGGCAAAGCAGGAAGTCCATTTTTGTGTGCGAATTCTAACCAACTATCCCCCTCCTCCCTCTCCCCTTTCTCCTCATCTTCCCCTCCCCCTCCTCTATCAACCTTCCACTAACTGAAATCAGGTTTGTTTTGCAGTTCAGCATTCTGATACAAGATGCAATTCTTTGGCTTGAAATAGCTTGGAACCCCGCCAGATTGTGCCTTTGCTTGCTTTGATCCTTGTTCAAGGTCTCCTTTTGAAGCCCCCTCCTTCACTGGTGCTTTAGAACTGGACTAGCTGTGAATAGAGGTCATAGTGTTCTTAAGTAGGGAGCAAAAATTAGATCTCAGTGTTCAGCCCAGGAAGAGAAGGCAGTGGGGTTGCTGCTGGATCTTAGCATTGCAGGGGTGTTTAGCCTCCTCAGGCAGAGGCTGGGCTTTTGGGGAGAAATGCCTCATGGCTTGGGCAAGACAGGGCCAATGATTTATTCCCCCTAACTCCAACTGACCATGCTAAAAAAAGGAGAGAGAGAGAGAGCTTGAGGGAAGTAGGCAAGAATCTTTCTTCTGTAGAATGCTAAATGGGAAATATTGAGTTACTTTTAATTAGACAGAGGTCACTGTCAGCAATGATACTGCAGATGCTGTTCTATTCCCAGTGCGAACCGTCTTGATTTTCCAAGTGGCACAAGAAATGCCTCTGGGTGGACAGGAGGCTTTTTCAAAGGGCTTCATGATCATGGATGCCCTCCCTCCTACCTGTTTGAGGCATGTGGTTAACGCCACCCTCGTACCACATTTACTTCTCATATTTCTTATTGTTCCCTTCAGTTCCTCACTGATGGGCATCACTCCTCTTTAACAAATCCATCCAAAGAGGGTGGTAAGTGCTTTTTACGTGTTTGATGAAACAACTAAAGCCAAGGCAGGGTAATGTTCTGTCCATATGTGCATGTGACTAAATATTTCTGGGATGCAGCAGCAAACTTGCAAATTGCCAGCCACTGTTGTTATTACACTTATAAAATGTGGCTGCTTTTTCTATGGATTTACAGGTTCACGTGGCATTTCTGATGCACTAGTGTAGTAACAGAATACATTTCTCTATAAAACATCCCAAGAGGATGTTGCCAAACAGAAATAGGAAAATTCCGTGCTGAGGTTGGTGATTCCTGCTTTAGGAGCAGCTGGTAGCTTACCTTTCCTATTTGCTGCAATACCTGGCATGCCAGGGTGATGCAACTGGAGCTTCTGCACGTTCACAGGGCGTCTGACACTTTCTTTCCCCTCATCTGTGCATTTGGGAAGCAGAATAACCAGGGTGAAAAACTCCTGTAAACCTTTCTTTCACGGTGGTTGCTTCTGTAATTCCTATCAAGCTGCCGTACGCACCCCTCTCTAGGAGCAGTGTTGCAATTTAGGCCTTCCTCCACAAAGCTCCTTGAAGAGATTTTTAGATGGTGTCTATTTTAGGAACATAATGTGTAGACAGGAATGGATGGCCACAGAGATTTACGGAAAACAATTTAGTGGAGAGGGTGAAGTAACATTATAAACCACTAGAACAGAGCAGAGTGGCTGGTTATGTATCACACCAACCCAGCAGTGGAATTAGTTTCGTTAGACTCACCGCAACTCATTTGAGGACTTTTTTTCTTCCCTCTTGACATTGTTGTTCTGTTTTTCCAAATATCTCTTTAAGCGGCCAGTGCATCCAGAATGTTCATACTGGTGAAAATAATTGGTTGGATTTTGCAGCCAATACTAATAGTCTCCATTTACTGGCCCCACTTGGTGTGATGTTTTCTATCTGGAGACTTATTTATTAGGGCAGTTTCCCTTTAAGGCATGGCTGAGAGGGTTTCTCCATCTATGGGAGGGGAGAGCAAGACACAATTGGAGGCCCAGTTAATTATACAGCATCCAAGAAGGCACTGGGGATCTCAGGCAGGATTCTGCCTTACCAAGCAGAGATGCCAGAGTGGAGGAACAGACTAGAGCCTCAGATGTAAACTCTTTGGCCACCAAAAGAGGAAAACTCTGGAATTTCGTAGAGGAGTCCAGTAAGAAACATTCTATCTCCTTGTGTAGAAGGTACCATCAAGGAACCCAGAAATTCAGGGAGAGAAAAAGCACCTTCTCTGGGGATTGAGGGGAAACCTGGGGCTTGTTTGGAGTTACTCCTAACACTTCACAGACCAGACAGTCCTCACCAGTTCATATTGGTATATGCTTAACACATAATGGCATCCCTCCAAAATTTAGCCTGGGAAACACATACCAGGTATTTTTCTCTGTATAGTTGGAGAGGCCAATCCTATCACTTCCTCCCTGTAAGTACTAAGGCGTGATCTTCCAGCTACCAGGGAAGGGGAGAGGATGAGAAAGGAGAGGAATGAGGAAGAATGGGAATCAGCAATCAAAGCTCTTGCAATCTTCAACTCAGGCTCCGTGGGGCTGTGACTGTAAAGTAATCACTTCCCTTTGAAATTCTGATTAGTCAATTAAGCATATTTCACAGCTCAGTTTAGATTATATTGGTACAGGGTAGAGGTGGAGAAGAGTTATTATGAGAGTAAGTGTGCTCAGAAAAATAGTTAAGCCATATTCCCCCACACTGTGCTTTTCTAACTTTTGGGGGCCATGTTTTGAAGTTCACATTATTAATTATTTTACAAAGATTTATAGCATTTATTTGGTACCAGCCACTATTCTAAGCAGCACCAACATATATTTTCTCATTTAATTTCATGAGGTAGGTGCTATTATTAACCTTCAATTTAGAGATGAGGAAACCAAGGCACAGCGAGGTTAAGTTAACTTGCCCTTGGTCAGACAGTTTGTTAGCGTCAAAGCCCAAACCTGAGCACAGGCATCTGGCTGCCATGTCTGAGCTCTTGCCGGTCCCGTCACCAGTGTGATGGTAGGGCCACAGCTGGCTTCGCCCTGACACTCAGGACTCAGGTTGGTGCACTCTGGACATGGCAGCTGTAATTTCATTTGCTTTCTTACACGCCACAAATTACAAAATACTTTGGTTTAGAATGATTTCTCTAAATCTACTATATTCATTCATTAAAAAGAAATAATAAGTGCCCTCCTATAGTAAAGGGCAGGCCCTATTCTAGCTACTGGAATGTGGTAAACAAAATTCCTGCCTACATGGTCATTTCAGTATAGTGATCGAGGTAGGCAATAGATAAATCAATGTGTAATGAAATAATAGTGAATATATGCTCTTTGAAGAAAAATGTAGCAGGGTAAGGCAATAGTGAGGGCAAGAGGTGCAGGAAAGAAGAAAATGTTACTGGACTAAAGGGGTCCATTTGTCTGCTCACATCAAAGTTCAATGAGACAAGAATGAGAGTTTGCAGCACAAAAAGTAAGGGTTTACTTTTTGGAAGTGGTCCATGCCAGAAGACAGGCAAGCTGATGCTAACAACCTGGCTCCCCGGGGGCTTCCCCTTCCCTGGGATGGGTTAAAGCATTAATCCTGGTGACTAAGGCAGTTAGTGTTGTGCTCTGGTCACGGCTTCTACTGCCTGGTGGGCATTAGGGTGGGGGGTAGTTGATCAGTGCAGCTGGTCCTGATGTCAGCCAAGACTTCTGGTTCTGCCTCTTTTCTGGGCCTGGAGCTGAAATACAACTGAAGCCTAGATGACATCTCCAGGTTGACTGAAACTCTGTCCCTAGGGTGAACAGACCTCAGGCTTTATTCCTAAGATTGTTTGATGTGGGTCAGAACCTCATTGTCCTGAAGGCTTAATACTTAACGGAGTGGATATACAAGGGAGAGGGAAGCAGGTGAGTCAGGGCACTGGATGAGGCCAGTCTGAATCACAAGGAAAGAAAGGAGAAAAGGTCAGAAACGAAGTTTCTACGCTGTTACAAAAATGCTATTTAGGAGGTGCAGAAAGTGATTTTTTATCTGAATGAGGTGAGAGAAGAGCATTCTGGGCAGAGAAAAAGGAGGAAACAGAAAGGCCCCAGAGGGCACAGTGTCTCCTGGGTATAAGAAATGGCACCTGCTTCGTGAGCAATCACGAGAGCAGACAAAATAGGTGACTGGCCCGATCCGTGGAGTTTGCGCGTGTGCTCTAACTAATCCTGGCTTTTACAGAAAACAAATCAAGGGGCAATTTAAGTCTTTTACTTAATGGTAACAAGTTCCTAGGTTTTTTAAAAAAACAGTCATTTTCACACACAAAGTTTTAACAGTTTTTGTAAAGTTCTTTAAAAAGTGCTGTGATTCCTGGAATACAGTAGAGTGGACTGAAAAGTATTTAAAAAACACTGTTGATGAAAAAGTCTTCTTGAATGAAATTATTGATTAGATTGCTGCAATTACCAGTTCAAATGAGAACAGTCCCAGTGACCCAGTCGGTCTTACTTGCTCTTGAGGACTTATCCTGAAATGACTGAACGGAGAAGGCGCAGAACACTGCAGACACTGAGGGTGGAGACCAGTTTGTATGTCCCCTGGAGTGGTCAGGGCTCCGCAGGCCTGACCTTTATGTTTATTTAATATGTTATTAGGCCTGACCTAATATGTTTATTAATATTAATATTATTAATGTTAATTTGATTTCAAAGTAATATGGTAAAGTACAACATTAGCTTTCACTTTTGTCTATATTGAACCTTTTCTTGTTATGTTTCTGTTCATTCAAAATTTACATTCTAATTATTTTTTTAATCTTTTCTGGCTATTTGCTCCCACTCCTTCTCAGTTACCTACCAACCTGCTAGTTCCTGTCTAGCAAATGTGAGTTTCAATTCTAACTTAGACCTTGGGTCTTGTTTTATCCCAATGAGTGGTCAAAAGTCCTTGACCTCTCATGGGGCCTAGTCCTCCTTTGATGCTCCATCTACAACCTTGGCTTTAATTTTGATTAAGTCTCTATAATCTTTGGCTTTAATTTTTTTCTTTTGTCACTTGCGTTTTCGGTATTATATGTAAGAAACCATTGCCCAATCCAAAGTCATGAAAATTTACTTTTATATTTTTTCTGCAAGTTTTATAGCTTTACCTCTTACATTTAGGTCTGTGATCCATTCTGAGCCAATTTTTGTGTATAATGTGAGGACAGGGTCTAACTTCATTCTTTTACATATTGGTATCCAGTTGTCCTAGCACTGTTTGTTTAAAAGGCTGTTCTTCCCCCATGGAATTGCCTTGTTCATGTTGCTGGTCATGCCATATTTATGTGCATCTTTGTTTTAGCAAGTTACTTTAGCAATACGTTTATACACTGGTTGCTAGGGACAACTTTATTATTTAGGAAAAGAGCAGTGATAGTCTCCTTTTTTTTTTGAGAATCTGCATGACTTTAAAGTAAGAGAATATTGGCCTATAGACCCTTAACTGTTAAACACTTTTTTTGACCTAACTTCACATCAAAAATTTTTAATTGAAATTATATTCATTTTTTACTCTACTGGAAGTTTAAGATGATAATGATGTGCAGTTCAGTGATGAGCTAATTTCTTAGAGAAAGATTACTAGTTATTTCTAAGAAACATCTCTACTATATTGTACCTGCTTTCCTAAACTTGCACATACATTATCCACATTCTTTTTGGTATACATTGCTAGTCTGCTTTGTTTCATAAACACCATTGGAGGGAAACCATAGGACTTAACATAGAGGAATTCCATTTGAGTAGATCTGGTTGTTTCATTAGCTTTCTGGGGCTGACATAACAAAATATCATAGAATGGATAACTTAAGAAATAGAAAAAAGTCCAAGATCAAGGTGTTTGCAGGTTTGCTTTCTTCAGAGGCCTCTCTTCTGGACTTACCAATGGCAGCATTCTCAATGTGTCCTCACACATTTTTTCTGTGTGTGTGTGTGTGCATCCCTGTTGTCTTTTTTGTATCCAGATTTCCTCTTATAAGGACAACAGTCAGATTGTACTAGGACCCACTCTAATGGCCTCATTCTGCATTAATCACCACTTTAAAGGCTCTATCTCCAAATGTAGTCACATTCTGAGATACTATGAGTTGGGATTTCATCATATGAATTTTGAAGGGATCACAATTCAGTCCATAGCAGCTGTCTTTGGCTACACTTATGACTGCTAAAATAATGAGCATGAAGATTGAAACTGATAAGTCATTTTTTGTTGTTAATAAAACTGTTATACTATGGTGGTTTTTCATTATTTATGACTCCCTCCCACTGGATAATATAGAATTGTCTGTGTATTTGTTAATAGTCCACTAAGGGAAGTTATTTAGGTTTGTATTAAAGAGGCATGATGAATAACAAAGTCAGAAATGGAATGGTAGTGACACTGATATCACTTGTACACCTCTAATGTCATGTTTATATTTATAATCTATGATAAGTTTACTGACCTAAGGCTCCTATTTGTTTCAATGAGAAAAGTGACAAAACCATATAAAATTTTGGGGCAGTTGTGAGGAATGTGAAAATAAAATAATTAACTTCAAAGTGTTTTAATAAGCAACTGAAACAGGTTAATTTAAACATAAAAGCAATGTTTGGAAAATTATTACAGCTCACAGAGTTGAGGGCCCTAAAATCTAGACACTGGAAATGGTAAGAGTAAGGAGAGCTGTGATCGTCAGGTAGCCTAGATTTTGGATGTTTGGGCAGTTTCTACAAGGTGCTGCCATCTCCTGAAATGAATCATTTCTGTTGCTTTTGGCAGTTTTTTTGACATTAAGGTTGAAAATTAAAATGCTAGGAAGTGAGTATCTGGTAGTCAGATTTGGATTATGAACTTGCACTGGGCCCCTTGACTGACAGTCCCGCCAAACTAGTTCCCCACTCAGGAAGAGTAATTCCACCCAAACAAAATTGAAAATAGTCTACATACACGATATTAGTAAAATCAACCTCAGATTGAGAACACTAAAAAACAGAAACAAACATACCTGTAAATACTGACACACTGCATATAAATTTTTAAACTATATAAAATAAAACTAATCAAATTGACAACATCAAGTTATGAACTCACCAATGTTGGCAAATGGAATGACAACAAGTAAACTAACAGTGTTGAGCCAGAGGTGGCAGAGTGGAGCAATGAGGTAGTTGGTGCATGTTGCATTTGGAGATGTGAATTATTTGTGTTTAGGGCAGAGTGGGAGGAATCTGTGTGAAGCAAAATAAATGATTAATGACAAGGCTTAGATAATAATATCTGGCTTATCTTTAAGCAGTTATTAATAATTTAAAAATTAAAAAATAATGAATTAAAAAGAAGAAAACAGAGTTCAGGGTTTTTCATTACTTATTCAGAGAGAAGGGAAAACTAAGAGAATTCTGTTACACAAAATATTCCAATCTAAGAAAGTCAGTGAATTTGAAAACCCTGGAAAACCTTGAGACTTGACAAATGCTGCCAGGCAGCAGTTTTGATATTACCCTGGAATGTGATATGCCAATTAAAAGGCCAGTGGTATTTTGGACAACGTGTGTCAGTTTTTGGGGACAAAACCAAACAGGCAACAGACTGGCTTCAGGTCTAGAGTACCATAATTTCAGTGGTACCTGGGCCTTGGTATTGCAGGCAGCGGGTGACTTGAGGAGTCTGAAGGATTGCACACTATTTTTTAAAGCATTTGGAGGATTATAGATCAACCTGTATGAATGAAGCCAAGAGTACCTTTTGAAGAAATTCCAAAAAAGGAAGTGTAAACATAATGAGTAAGTTAAATAGAAATAAGCAAATAGAAGGAAAACAAATAAGAGGGGGATCTCCTAAAACTCTATATGGAATAACAAAGAATGGAATTGCAGCTCTCTCATCTCTGGGGCCAAACCTTATGTTACTGCTCTCCTGTACTCTTATTACTTTTTCATTCTAAGGCATTTTGTTTTACCCTCTGTTTTTTTTTCATTTCATTCCTAACTCTTCTTCTGCTCAGTGGGTTATGTACAAATTTTCCACAGTTGTGTTGTCCCTATGTTCATAGTCTTTGATACATAAAGAATATAATCCAAGAAATAAAATGTTATTAACATGATTTCCGCAGCTATTTTCAAAGCATGGTCCACAGACCACCTTGAATTCCCTTGAAACCCTTAGGGAGTTCATCACATAAAACAATCTTCGTAATTACACAAACACATTTTTTTGCCCTTTTCACTATATTTGGCATTTGCACTTACAGTGCAAGAACACTTAAAACTCCCAGCCTTAACACCTTAACATTTGTCAAGACAGTAAAACCAAACCTAGTAGCAGCCATGGTAGTCTTCACTGTCATTCACTCCCAGTACAAATAACTCAGTAAATAAATAAAATTAAAAGCCAGTTTTACTAAAGAAATGTCTTTGATGAAGCAGTAAAACGTATTAATACTGTTTCATCTAGACATGCAAGTACACATTTAAGTATTCTGTGTGCTGAAATGGAAAGTACACATAAAAAATACCTGTCACATGCCAAAGTATGACAATAGTTGACCCCCAAAAAAACAAAACAAAACAGAAAAACATGTGCAATTGTTTGAGTTGCACACCAAACTAGCTGTCTTTCTATGAAATACATATTTACTTGAAAGAATGACTGACAGACAAATTGTGGTTATTCAGACTTGGTTATTTGACAGATGATTTTTTTTGAAAATGAATGAAGTGAGCCTGTCATTAAGAAAAATGTCAAACAGTATTTGTTACCAATGACAACATTTGAATTTTCAAGAGAAAAAGGAGACTTTTAGAAAACTTGTATCTATTACCATGAGCTCAACAGCTTCTCAAAACTCAAAGGATATTCTGACTCCATTAAGAGTGATGTTAGCAGATGGATGATGAAATAATGAAATATTTCAACATTTCAAAGATCTGCATAATTCAGTCAACTGATATGTTACAAATGGATAATGATACAAAATCATGCGTGGATAATAGATCCATTCAAAGTGCAACATAAATTAATAGATTTTAGTGTAGCAGAGATGAGTTTATTGATTGTTTTTCAAATTCCACTTGTCTAATTTTGGTAGACCATTAGAGATGACTATTCTCAATTATGTGAAAAGGCTATTAGAATTTCTCAACTACATATCTATGCAATGCCAGGTTTTCCTCAACAAATGTAAATCATAATAGAATGAATGCAGAAACAGATTTAAGGTAATAGTTATTTTATAAAGCATAATCATTCATGACTTCATTCAGATGTTATCATCATTATTTTTACAAAATTCTCAACTTCTTGAAACCTTAAGAAAAGTAATGAATAAAGATCAAGATACTCTGATTCATTAAAAAATAAGGGAATCAAATAATTATCACTGCTGATGTGATTATCATGGTGGTGTTAGCTTCTTTTACAGTTCAGTGCTTTTTAGTGTATTTACAGAGTTGTGCAGCTGTCACTACAACTTGATTTTAGAGCATGTCCATCGAGCTGAAAAATAACATAATGCCCATTTGTAGTCACTTCTCACTCCCATTCTCAGCTGGGGGCGGCACCATCATTTAATTTGTCTCTATACATTTGCCCCTTGATATTTCACATGAATGGAATCAGGCAGTACATCATCTCTTGCATCTTGCTTCTTTCACTTATTAACATATCTTTGAGGTTCATCCATGTTGCAGCATGTGTCACTACTTTATTATTTTTAATTGCCCAGTAATAATTCATTATATGTATATAATGAACATTTTGTTTATCCATTCACCAATTAATGGATATTTGGGAGGTTTCTACTTTTTGTCCATTATGAATAAGGCTGTATAAGTATTCCCATACAAGTTTTTATTTGTATGTATATTTTCCTTTCCCCTGGTTAGATATTCAGGAGTGAAATTACCAAGTCATATAATATACTTATGTAAGATTGTGAGAAACTGCCAAAGTGTCTTCCAAAATGACTGTACCACTTTACATTCCCACCAGCAATGTAGGAGGATTCCAGTTTCTCCACATTCTCAACAACATTTTTTATTATCTGTCTTTTTGATTATTGTAATTCTGGTGGGTATGGTATGGTATCTCAGCGTGGACTTTTTTAGTCCTCACTCAAGGATATGTTTGTTGCTTTTATTTTTTATTTTTATTTTTTCTTACTGTTGAAACTTACAGATATCCCCCACTTTTCCCCTTTTACTTCCTCCAGCAAGCCCCTGCCCCACCAAGCCTTCACCACATTGCTGTCTTTGCCTATTGGCTATGCATATATGCATCTATGTTCTTTGGCTAATCTTCTCTAATACCCCCTCCTTCCCTCGCTTCTGAGATCTGTCAGTCTGTCCCATGTACCCATGCCTCTGGTTTTTTTTGTTCATCAGATTCTATATATGAGTGAGATCTTATGGTATTTGTCTTTCTCTGACTGGCTTATTTTGCTTAGCGTAATATTCTCCAGATCCATCCATGCTGTCGCAAAGGGTAGGAGCTCCTTCTCTTTTCTGCTGCATAGAAATCCATTGTGTAAATGTACCACACCATTTTTATCCACTCATCTACTGATGGGTACTTAGGCTGTTTCCAGACCTTGACTATTGTAAATAACACTGCTATGAACATAGAGGAAGGGGGAGAGAGAGAGACAGAGACAGAGACAGAGACAGAGAAAAACAGAAGCATTGATTTTTGTTTTACTTATCTATGCATTCATTGGCTGACTCTTGCATGTGCCCTGACTGGTGATCCAACATGCATCCCTGGCGTGTTTGGAGGGCACTCCAAGCAACTGAACTACCCAACCAGGGTATTACTCATATTTTTCAAACAATGTTATAGTTTTAGCTTTAATATTTATATCAATGATGTATTTTGAACTAATTTTTGTATGGTGTAGTTCCAAATTCTTCCTTTTACATGAAAATATCTAGTTTTTCCAGCACCAATTTTTGAAAAATTATTTTCCTATTGAATTGTCTTGTATCTTTTTTGAAAACTGTTGACTAATGTTCTATTAGTTGCTAATCAAAAACTCAGCTGATAATAATTCTTATCAAAGTTGTGTTTCCTTCTTATTTATTAAAGAATAAATCAGAATAAGAAACACTGCTACTTCTATATGTGTATGTGTATCAGATGTCTAAATATTAAAAAACTATTTGGTCACTATAAAATTGAGACCTTCTAATAAATCATCCATTTTCACCATACAATATCCTTTACTCTAAAATGTTCTGTGTTTTAGCTTTTGATTTTTTTATAGCTGTTGGAGTTTAAACTATTGTTCTTTGAACTTTATTTTAATTCGACAACTATTTATTGCACGCCTTTCATGAATAAAGCACTCTTCATACGGAAGAATAAAGATGTATACTGCTCTCAAAGTGCTCATGGATTAAAACAGAAATGAAGCATTCAAAGGTAAATATAATGGGAGGTAAAAGTTAGGTAATGTGAGAGTTGCAGATGAATGTTTACTCAGATTTAAAGATGATGTGCTCTTTGTTTTGGAAAAATGCCAGTAGATGAAGGAATTAACAGTCTATATGACAGTAAATTTGGATCCATATTGAGCTGTAAAAGTAGTTAAGGGGTTCACAAAGAATAAGCACTAAGTATCTGATTAATGAAATTAAATGAAATACATGGAGCTTTTAAGTAGTATGGTCTGTGATAAAAATAATTAGGAATAACAATATTCATTGTACAAGTTTTCTCATTCTCCAAGTCTCCAGAACATAACCTAAAATCAAGAATTGAATACAAAAGTTTTTGAACATCCAAATATCTTTTCATATCCCTTATTTCAAAATGAAGTCTAGGTAACCTCACATATAATTATTTTTATAATGGATTCCCATTAGAAACAGGTCTTTCAAACCCTGGCATTTGGAAAGAGCAAAGTAGTAGGGACTAGAGGTTCAGGTGGAGATGGATGAATATTTCTTGAATCAGGCATTCCCTTCTAGGCAAGAAGGGAAGAGAACAACTAAAAGTTGAGGCAAAATATAATTTTTGTATACTTGTAAGATGTTAAACAACAAGACAGAAAAAGTATACAGTATTTTTAGGAGACTTCTGTCAGTAATTGCAAAAATATAATGTTTTGTTCTAGTGATAAACTGCATGAAAGGGTAAATTTGGGGGCATTGTCTTTGAGAAAAGTGATTAAAAGGGCTTTAGGAACTTTATCTTAACTGAATATCTTTAAATATCTTTAAAAAATAAGAATGCAAAGAAAAACTACAAAAATCATACTTATATTGAAACTGATATTCACCAAAAATAGTACAGATAAAAATCACTATGTGTCTTGGCTGGACAGCTCAGCTGGTTAGAGTGTTGTCCCCGTACACCAAGGTTACAGGTTCAATCCTCAGTTGGGGCACATACAAGAATCAACCAATAAATGCATAAAGGGAAAAACAAATCAGTTTCTCTCTCTCTGCATCTCTGTCTTTCTCTCTCTTTTTCAAGTCAATCAATCAATCAATATATAAATAAAAATAATAGATATCATTTATCTGTGCTTCAGGGAAGATTTTGCATACCTGTACATAATCTTTCATCATTGATTCCCAACTTTTATACCAGAATTATGAAAGATCACCACACACAAAAAGTTAAACTTTTGTGTCTGTTGATGGTAACAATACACATTGACTGTCAAAAAGTTTTCTGTGAAAGAATGTATATTATAAATACTACCATATATATGCTTTTTAAAAAGATTATGGTATGAATGTGCATAAGGCATGTATTCATTATGAAACAAAAGCTGGAGTGGCCATTGTAGATTCTTGTGATCTTTAGAATAGCCCTGAACTTGACTTCCTGCAAACACTGGTCTGAGTCACATTGCTGTTGGGGTGATGTGTGAGTGATTCAGAATGGTTAACAATGATTTCATGATATTCTGGAGAAACATAGCAATTACACTTTATTGAAATCAATCCAGAGAATATTACTGTTGAATAACTTTTTACTGATATAGATGTTGAAATGGAAAATAAAAGTTTTAGTGGTATGTAGGAAATGATAGTAATAGCTCTGAGGAATATAGGAAGCAGAATCATCTTGAAACCTTTAGAAACTGGTTCATTTAAGCCAAGAGAGACTCTAGTCTGTAAAGTTTAGACAAAGTGTGGTATATTGTAAATAAAAACCATTATACAAATAACAAGGTAGTGGAAAACCTAGTCACAAGTTGGTGGGATCAACAAGGCCCTTGTGTTTAACAGGAAGTCAATAAATACATTGTTTCTGGTTAATTGTAGGAAGAATAGAAGAATCATAGGATATTTTTACATGCAAAGATCAATTTTATCATTTCAATCTTTTTTTAAATGTCAAATTGATTTGTGTAAAAATACGGGCTAAATTAAAAAAAGCTATCTTATTACTAGAAGATGACAGTCATCATACTAAGGAAAATGTATGCAAAAGCCAAGCATTGTTTCTATGCTATTTTATTACCATTTTTCTATTGGAGTGTCTAAGCAGATTAGTGACATTGGGAAGAAATCGGAAAGGAGTAAATGAACAATGCAAATAATTATACAGTATTCATGATACCAGATTGAAAACTTTTCATTTTGGTAAAGAGAAAACAAGGGGAGACAGTACTTGCCTTTAAGTATGCAGGTTTGTCTCAAGGAGAAAACACAATTGCATCTTTTATCACGGGAAAGATAAGTCACTGGAAATGGGCATATATTGTAGCAATGGACATATATTGTAGCAACGGAAAGTTTCATTTGGTTTATTTCTTTTCTACTTCCAAAATGATTTGATCTGAATTACAACATCAAATGAAATATAAATAATAATAATAAAGAACAAAAAGCCAAAAAGCGTGGTGAAGTTGTTGCTAGGTACTGAAGTATAATAGTGAATTTTGTAGGACCTTGAGTTTAGCTTTGCTCTTCTGACCCTTGAAGGGACAGGGTAGGGGAACGTGGTGGGTTACATAGACCATTGTCTGCACAGGAAAGCTAGTGATTAAAGCGAGCACACTGCAAGTCTCTGATGGCCTTCTGTCCTCTAGTATGTAACTTAGCATAGTTGCAGTTTAATAGTTTCTTTTGTGAGTGATTGACTGGCTGATTGGTATTTAATGATCTTCTTTATTTTTTGTTAAATTCTATTCTGCTACATATATGCCTAGCAACTGTAGGCCTATGCCAACTGAGCAGAAATTTCTGGTATTCTTATCATATCCAACTTATTTTCTGGCCTCACTTTGAAACATCTAAAACACTAGATATTTTTATACCAAAATTCTTTGAATTTTGAAGTGCCATATTCTGAATGTTTGTCCTTATTTCTGCCAAAAGATTATATAACATGTAAAGCTGTGACTTTATGTGGAAAATAAATTTGGCACAATTTAATATTATGAGCACAACTTAGTGTCAGCTGCACTAAAATTGGTTCTCTCTGCCAGATATTATACAAGATCTCAATTGATCTTGTATAATATCTTTAAAAGAAGACTTTCAACCACTCAACTCATTAAGCAGGTCAGAGCTTCCAGGTGTAGGTGGCGCATCTGACAGACCTATCAGTATACCATTCACCTCAAAATCAGTCATTCTCCAAATATCATTCTTTTTAATGTTTAAGGTGCAATAATAATGGCTGCCCTTTTTTTCTGGTAACAACTTTTTTCCATCCTTTCTAATATAGAGCTCTGAGATTTCAACTAAATATTTGTCCAAGTGCTTAAAATTATATTAACAACTATCTTTGAGGAAGATTTGTCCTGGAAGGATTCTTTTAGACTACTATTATGAAAAAGTAGATTACTCTGTTTCTCAGTGAGAAAACATGTATGGACAATAAATGATTGAAATAAAATATCAGCCTTACTGCCTGAATTTCTGGTTTTAAAACAAGAGCACTGAACTGTGGAACAATAGACCCAAATGCAAATGTCAAACTTCCTGCAAACTCTGAGTGGGGCTAGTGTGTTCATCTGTGATGCTTAACTCTCTTGAACCTCCCTTTTTTTCCCTCTGTAAGTTAGGCAGTTAAAATTTGAGAACCTTTATGAACAAAGCCTTATTACATTTTTAAATTTTGGCCAGGGAACACTGAACAAATTTCAAGAAATAAAAAGACACTCAAGCCAAAAATCGGTTAAGCAAAATCGGTTATGTACTGTTAAGAACACAATCAGAAGTTCCATCAATCAAAACACAGCTAAAGCATTGAAGAGCCTGAATGGGACCTGAGAAGGCAAGAACCAGATCAGAATAGCCCACTTTTTCTCAGTGACTGCACACTCACTTTCTATTCCTGCTTATCTCTCTTTTTCTGTTTTGGCTGGTATCCTCTGCTTGCTCATGGCTAGATATCACTTTTCCAGCCTCAACTTTAGATCAGTCAGTTCAGGTTCCCACAACATTCTGACTCACTGGGTCTTAGTCCAGTGTAAATATTCTCCAGAAAGAGAATGGTCTTGGCTCAGTTTAGCTTAGGGATTGGTTCCCCTGTGGTGTGTCCTCATTTAACCTGTCGGGCTCTGGTCATGGGAATGGGATGGGATGTGAGGGATCCACACACAGTTTTCTAGGTTCATTTTTCAGCATGAGTTACACCTGGGGCACAATTTCCACAAATATATGAAGGCTGGGAAGTGCCTAAAGTGTGTTCAATCATTCACATTTTTATAAATGATGGAATTGAAGATGAGAGAGATCAAGAAGCTATTTTACTGTCACAATTTTATTAAGAATTAGAACCAAAATTCGATCTGAGATATTCTCATTTAAATGTAGTGATCGTACCACCAAACTTTCATCGGTAAGAAAATAAATCTCTGGGTCAACAAAAATCCCTTCTGACATTTAAATGAATTGAATAATTAATTTATCTTTAATCAACAAACCAATGTTTACATGAATTAACTAAATTCCTTAGGTACCAAAAGCTTGTTCTTGACGTTTGTTAAGGGTGCTTCACTCCGTCCATTCTTCTATACCATTGTTTCTCAATGTTTGCTCATTGGTAAAGTACAGGCCCTGTGTCCTAATCGCCTGGGCGAATTGTGGGCCCAACTTCAGAGCTCTAAACCCAACTCTTGGGCTGGGACCTTAGACTACACATTTTCAAAGAGCTTCCCAGATGATTTTTATGAATGCAATGCTTTATATCCTCAAAGTTCAGTGTTTATTAGAAAAGTGACAAGCAATATGCCGTATAATTTTAGTTCACAAGTATAAAAATCTACATTTAATTACCATTTTATGACACATTCTTGGATTTCTTTTCTTTTAAGATTTTATTTATTTATGTTTAGAGAGAGTGGAAGGGAAGGAAAAAGAGAAGGAAAGAAATATTGATGTGAGAGAGAAACATCAATTGGTTGCTTTTCATATGAGCCCCCAACTGGGGATCGAACCTGCAACCCAGGCATGTGCCCTGACCAAGAATCAAACTGGTGACCTTTCACTTTGTGGAAAACATCCAGCCAACTGAGCCACATCAGTCAGGGCATACTCTTGGATTTCAGAAAAAAGAGAATTTTTATGTGAATGAACTCTGAAAGTTTTATTGTGGCTGTGTGTTTTTGTTCTCTTTGTTTGGCGATAACATGTATGTTAGAATAAGATGGGAGAGAAGTGATGCTGCTATCACTGTGCACTGAGCGGATGGCCTAGGATAAGCCATTGATTATGAATTCATTCATTCATTTATTCATTCATTTAAAGAAACATTTACCAGGCACAGTGTGACATGCATTTTGGTTCTTGATTGTACTTATGCGTATATTTCTAGGGGAGCTGGAGGAAAATATAGGACTCCAAAGACTGAGTTGATTTAGTTCTTATTGATATTTGCACAATTTGCCTTTTCTTTAATGCTGAAGTCTTTTCTCCTTCCTCTTTAGCGGAAAAACAAATAATGGAGCAGCAGTAAAAAGGGTCTTGACTTGCTTATGCAGCTGGCACAATTTGTCAGTTTATGAAACTTCTCAGAGTGCTGAGTAATGCCTGACAGTGTAACAGGACAGTCAGCCCCTTCTCTGCAGCTCAGTTAATGTCTTCTACCAGTGCTATTTAGTCCCTGATGCTTTCATAGCCCTGTTTCTAAGCTCAAAACGAACCTCAGTCTAAATAAAGCATACAATAAATTTAGCACTCATTTCATTTTTCAAATCGGTAGCATCGAAGTCCTCTTGTTAGGCCCTTCTGCTTTGGTTACTAGATAGGTTAAAATATTTAAAAGTGCTGTATCTCTAATTTCTAAAACTTGCTAGACAATTTCCCAAGGTAAATAAATTCTTGTGGCCAGTGTTTAAAGGAATTAATGTTAGATTAGGTATGTGGGCTTTAAAAAAATGAACGGAAAAGAAAACCTCTTTTTTGTCTCAGCTGAAAGCAAGCAGTGCCACTCCAGAAAGAAATGGTTTCTCTCCAACTCCCTGCAGTATCTCTCTAATGCATCAGTATGTAGCTGCAAAACTCTGCTCTGTATACCTTCCCCCATGAGGAGATTGGCTTGGTGCTTTCCCATAAAAATCATTGTCCAAGAGTGGACAAAAAATAAAAATATAACGCAGGTTAGCTCATTATGGCCTGACATGGGTCATGCAGCCTCTGGCGCAATAAAATGCTAGTATCTGAAGTAGAATGTAATTGTAGTTTGAGTAATGTGGGTAAATTGTGTTATTTTAAACACAAATCTTAGGAAAATGAAATCTTAAACTTGGATTATTTGATTCAGAGTAGCAAATATCAATATGAATAAACTAATAGATAATATAAAATATTAGATTTTGGAATTTATGATATGTTTGGGAGATTTTGCTTAAAATGTGAATTTTAATGAACAATTGTCCAAAATATTTGGAGGGCCTGTCAAGAGTATATACTACTCTTTTAAAAATATATATTTTATTTCTTTATTTTTAGAGAGAGAGGAAGGGAAGGAGAAAGAGAGGGAGAGAAACATCAATGTGTGGTTGCCTCTCATATGGCCCCCACTGGGGACCCAGCCTGCAACCCAGGCATATGCACTGACTTGGAATCAAACCATGACCCTTTGGTTCATAGGCCGCACTCAATCCACTGAGCTACACCAGCCAGGGTGATACTACTCTTTTGGGTATTGCTGGAGGTAAAAAAAAAAAAAATGAAGAAGATTTGTAACATATGTCATATGTACAACATAGTTACATTTTATACAAAAAAGTCTGTCTTGTGCCAAGTAAGTAGCCAAGACAATACAGCTGACCCTTGAATAATGTGGGTTGGGTGTACCAACTGCCACCTGCAGTCAAAAATCCAAGTGTAATTTTGACCCTCACAAAACTTAACTACTAATAGCCTACTGTTGACAGGAAGCCTTATAATAAACACTTGATTGACACATATGTTATGTGTTACATGTATTATATACTGTATTACATTGACTAAAGAATCTGTGTATAAGTGGATCCGAGCAGTTCAAACCTGTGTTGTCCAAGGGTCGACTGCATAACCTGTTGACTGTGGTGACTAGGGAAGAGTTTATGGCCGGCCTCTGTTTAAGGAAAGCTAAATGTAGCCAATTCCCATTTATTTTCTGGCTTTTGCTAGGCATTTATTGCATCACCTCTAAGACTGAAGGGGAAATGTAATGGCCTTGTCTCTCAAGAGTGTATATAGGTTTATGATGTATACAGGTGTTTAAGAGTGTTTTTCTTTTTATTATATGACAGCTTAGGTTTAGCGGTTTCTCTTTTCTTGTGGAATTTGCATGTATGGAAGGACCTACTGAGTCAAGAGTGAAGTGATAAAATCAAAAAAGGAAAAAAGTCATGGATGTGGAAAGATGCATACCCAGTCCTTGGAACATAGTCTTACATTGATAATTTTTATAATAAAATAAACCTGACCAATTAACATGTGAGCAAACAGATATCATCCATGCAAGAACTGGGTTTTCAAAACCATCTATATATGAGATTTCTGTTAAAAAAGAGAAGCCAATGTTATTAATAAAAACATGATTATTTACACATATTGAAGCCATAATGAAATTAGTTAACCTAATTTGCCCTGCCATTTTATTTTTCCTTTCTTCCAGATATGTCTTCCAAAAAAAAAATGAACTGTGGCTTTAGTGACTTTAGCAACCAATCAATTAGTAGATTAAGATTCGGGTAACCTAAACATATATGAGGTCTGTCCAGAAGGTTTCCAGACACATAATATGAAAAATAGAAACATTTATTGAAGAAGATACAAGACACAAGAAACATTGTATATAGGACAATGACACCTCAGTCCCCTTCAAAGCAGGTGCTTTGGGACCTCAGGCAGTTCTTCCAATCGCCACCAGCTACCCCATCTTATTTTCCTGAATCTCTTAAACAATCTGAAATATCTTCCCTTTCAAAGGTGATTTGAATTTTGGAAAAAGCCAGAAGTCACTGGGCACCAAATCTAGGCTGTCTGGGGGTTTTGCCAAAAAACTCTGCATGAGATGTGATGCATAAGCAGGCACGTCGTCATGATGAAGCTGCCAAGCACCACTTGCCCATAGCCTCAGTCTTCTGAATCATCCAAATAATTTCTGTGGAGGAATGTTCAAGATTAACACAAAATTTGATGCAGAGTAGTTCTACTCACCCAGTCATTTTGAATGCAACAGCCACACAGGACACATGCTCACTCAGTGACATCTATTGGCCCCACTGACTAGCACCATGACATCATCATCGTTCCTGCATGTGCATTCCAGTCTGCTCTCCTCGGCTGCCAGTTTACATCAGTGTCGCTAAATTGTTCTCATTATATTAACGATGGCTGGACTTTTTCCAGACAAACATAATATTCCTAAAGAGTTCTGTCTAGCCATCCCTCTACCATTCATCCTGTCAGAAAACATTTATTGTTTCTGTTGGGCCAGGAACTGTTGTGAGTCTTTTGAAATGGAACTAGGATAACACAGCTGCTTTTTTGTCTTCAGAGGTGGGCTAATTTTTAACAAGTTCAGTGTACTTCCTAGGTAACATGAAGACAGAGCTTTAAATGCTAGGGGGTGGGGGAACCTTCCATATTTTATCTGAGAACACTGCTTTAGTTATACACTGAAGTTTATAGGAAACATTATTACCAGCAAGGTTGTTGTTATATTAAGTAAATGGGTTTTTTTTTCCATATATTGTTCCCTTAATCCATCACACATGGAATTAAGGAAGTCAAAGGTGGGGGTTTGGTTTGTTCCATGATAACATATTGAGTTTCTAACTGCAAGCATTTATCTGGATACTGTGTGTATAGATGACAGTGAAAATGTATCTCCACTACTTAGAAAGGAAGTTTTTATACCTGGAAAGACAGCCCCTACTATGCGCTCTATGACCCAGTCATAGGACATGCCAATGCAGTACTCATTTAACCTATGTAAATGGTGTTCTTCCTCTAAGTTTAATGCAAACTAATCCTTTATTGACTCAAATAACATAGTTACCTACTCCCCAAAGAAAATGATTCTCTTTTAAAATGTGAAGTTGGATAGTTTCATTAGTTTATTGTGATATCTCCACCATTTGTCAAAATCTGCTTGCCACTGGTTTTAACACTTACCATTTTGCATTTTCGAAAAATAAATCCCACCACTGATTTCCCTCATTATTTAAGCTTGTCTTCAAGAATAATTCTGGAGTAAGTGAGTTTTCTCTGGCACTACTACCTTACACTCCATCCTCATTCCAGCCTTTTAGTCAATCGCTCCTTGGCATTTAGATAGTTTCATCAGAAAATACCCACTAAAAATAGTTCATCCACAGGTGTCTTTCCGCTGAAATGAACAGTTCTTACCCAACCCCACATTCTACCTCTTTCCACCCAAAATAGAAATTGGAAACCCTCAGTCTAACTTACTTGACCCACTTTGATACTGAGCAATAAGTTAGAAAAGCAAGCAGCACTTTAAATTAATTAACACTGATGTATGAAGGACCTGTATACTTCCCAGACAGGAAGAGACCTGACTAAGGATCTGCTGTGTCAGACACACTGGACATCTGGCAGTGCCTACTCTATACATACCTGTGATAACCATCAGCTGGTGGGCACTCAGTCCAGATAGAACTATAACAGGTAGAGGGTGACTTTAACCCAGACTTGTGTACAACACTATTTTGCCCCCCAAATTGTCCAAACAACACAAGAGTGAAGGGTGAAAGTCATAAAAACAATAAAAAAATAACTGAGACTTTAAGAACACTAATGCCTAGATATCCTGTAAAGATGCTACGCAAGAGAGGCACTATATTGTTCTCAGGAACAAAGTCTAATTGTGCGTGCCAGGAGTCCTGAAAGGGTGTACACACTGATTATATTATTCACCAAAATGGTTATCAAGGTAGATCCTTACAAAGGGGGAATGTTACCAATTTTCTCTGAGCATCTCGTTTTTTTTTCCTAGCCTATGTTCTTTTTCTCAATTTTATTTTTCGATTACAGTTTACATTCAATATTATTTTGTACTAGTTTCAGGTGTACAGGGTGGTAGTTAGATAATCATACACTAAATGCAACTACTGGCTCCTTTTTTCTTCAAGGGGAATTGTAACAAGTAAGCCTGCTTTTTTCCCTCCCATTATTCCCACAGCACTAAAAGGGCAAATGCTGACTCTAGCACTATCTCCACTGGCTGCTACTTATAGCCACACAACTCCCACCTGTACCAGCGTTGCCAGCAAAACTGACTCGCATTGCTGAGAGAGGGCAGAAGGAGTAATGGCATTCATTCTGGCTGTATCTTTGTGGGGTCTATATTAAATTACTTCTAGACAGTGGTTTACAAAAAATAACCGAGTGCACTCCTGACATTTCTACAAATGCAGCGGGAGGGTGGGCATTGTGGGGAAGATGAGCAATGGCAGTGACTTAGGGGCTGAGGAAAAGGAATGAAATGGAGACTCAGGAGAGCTGGGAGAGAAAAGGTGAGCAACGAGGAACGGAAGTGAGCAGATGAACAAGACTGGCCACCGCACATTCTGCTCTCCAAATAATCCACTTTGCTCAAAACCTGACAAATATACCCCGGATTTAGGCAGAGCCTTCCTCATTCCTAGATGAACAGGCCTGTGAGGGTTACTTTCGGCTTTTAGTGCATTTCACTCCCACTCAGGTTCTCAAAATCTGCAACCGCAGACATATCCGTGAGCAATTAGCCTTCTGCTCTTTATATCCTCCCAAACTTCTGAGACCCACCAAAATAAGATTAGTTTCTAACATGGAAGTGTTCTTTACTAAAGAATTTGACATAAATAACTTGTACTTTTAATCTCCTTTTAAGTGTTTTATTTATCTATTTTTAGAGAGAGGGGAAGGGAAGCTGAAACATCAATCAGTTGGCTCTTACATGCACCCAACTGGGGACCTGGCTTGCAATCCAGGCATGTGCCCTGCGTGGTAAATGGAACAAGTGAAATTTTGATTCTAGAACTCAATCTACTGAGCCACACCAGCCAGAGCAATAACTTGCTTATAATTAGGGCCATTACTGTGTTCTTGATACAAACTAATCATGGTTGTCAAAGCAATTCCCTTAAATTATTCTGAGTATGATTACCAAGAAGAGATCCTGATTTTCCCAAGGTTTATAATGTGGGCTATCCATGATCCTCCAACTTTGTATGATGATCTTCTCTGTAAGGAAAAAAAAACATCCTAATGGTACTATGTTCTTCATGGCAGGACTAAAAGCAGAACTTAATAAAGTACAGCACAACTAAATTTTAGTTCCATGTTTAAGAGAAAGTATGTTTTCTTATTATTTGTTTAATCAATTTACTTATCTGGTCATTGATTAGTGGCTTTCGCTGACAGGTTAGTTACCTTCACTGTGTTACACAACCCGAAGTCTCAGTGATTTGCAAACCTGTTAGTGGCTGCCCTTTGGCTCTGGTGGCTCTGTTCCACATGTCTTCTTGTTCCAGGACCCAGGCTGAAGGAGCAGCCTCTTTTGACACATGCCATTCTCAGTGCAGAGGGAAAAGAGCAAGAGACTGGGTGGCACCACAACATTGCCTTGAAAGTTTCTGTTGGACTAAAGACTGTGTTCTCCCAGTGGCCAAAAGCACATCGCATAGTCAAATGACAACAGGGCAAGGATGTACATTGCAGGAACCCTGCCTATCAGGGGAGCATGCAAGTCACATGGCAGTTGCTGGAGATGTGCAAATCCCTTCCTGGGAACAAATGATTGAGCATACAAGGTCTGTCTGGGAAAAGTCCAGCCATTGTTAATATAGTGAAAATGGTTGTGTGACATCAATGTAACCTGGCAGCCAAGGAGAGTGGACTGGAATGAGCATGCATAAATAACGACAACCTCACTGTACTAGTCAGTGGGGGTGGTAGATGCCATTCAGTGAGCATGCGTGGCCATCTCATTTAACATAACTGGGTGAGGAGAGCAATGAATCTCCATCAATTTTTTTGTTAAGCTTGAACATTGCTCTGCAGAAACTATTCAGATGATTCAGAAGGCCACAGCTATGGGCAACTGATGATTGGCAGCTTCATCATGACAATGCACCTGCTCACGCATCATGTTTGTGCAGAGTTTTTTTTTTGCCAAACATCAAATCACCCAGGTGACTCAGGCCACCTAAAATCCAATTTTGGCACCCTGCAACTTCTGGCTTTTCCCAAAACGAAAATCACCTTTGAAAGGGAAGAGATTTTAGACCATCAATGAGATTCAGGAATATACAACACGGCAGCTCGTGGCTGTTGGGCAAACTGTGTGAAGTCCCAAGTTGCCTACTTTGAAGGGGACTGAGGCATCATCGCACAATCCTATGCACAATGTTTCTTGTATCTTGTATCTTCTTCAATAAATGTATCTATTTTTCACATTACATGGCTGGATACCTTCTGGACTGACCTCATGTATCCCACTCGAATACCACCATGGTGACCCTGTAACTGCTTCAAGTCCTTAAGGCCGCTGCCTTAGTGTATAGGAGTTTTAAGTAAGATTAAGATCCTCGCTGTCAAGGATCTAGCCTCCCAGCCTCCAGTCTGAGATTGTATTGCCTGCCTAGGACACTGCCATCTCCCTCCCCATCTACAGGCTCTCATTACTTAGCTGTTGCAGCTCTATCCCCAGTCTCCCCTTCTCTGGAAACTCTACCATCATATCTCCAATGCATTTAAAATTTTACTAAGAGAGAAGCACAGACTTTAAACAGCTTCCCTTTACTGCTCTACTAAAATTCCTGAGATAGTAAAGACTCAAGAATTCAAATTGCTTGAACTGATAAAGGAAAACATATAAAAAGAACACACACAAATTCATATTGCAGTAAACTATGCTGCTGCATAATGATTTTCTGATGGTTATAGCTCTCAGTCCAAGAGAGGGCACGTACATTTTAGTACTTCATACTGTCATACTTACACATATGTTAGGTTTAAGATATGTCTTACTGGGCTGAATGGTTTCTGGAGTTTGGGATACAAGCTGATGTTGTAATAAAGGCATAATCCGAAAATCAGAATTGCACATAAGACTAGACCCAATGAATTACTTTGCCAAAAAAAATTTACTATAGAGTAAAGAAAAATAGGATTAAAGACATGATAATATCTATGATAACTAAATTTGTGGCCCTGGCCAGGTAGTTGGTATAGTCCCAATATGCCCAGGTGACAGGTTTGACCCCCAGTCAGGGTCCATACATGAATCAACCAATGAATGCATAAATAAGTGGTACAACAAACTGATCCCTCTCTCTCTCTCTTTCTCTCTCTCTCTCTCTCTGCCCCTCTCCCTCACTCTCCCTACCCACTTCTCTGCCTAAAGAAGAAATCAATAAATTAATTGTTTTGAAAAAGAACTACATTTGTGTAGGAAAGTTCTGCGTGAAGCAAGAGTATAAGCCTGTGGGCTGCAACACCATACACATGGTCAAGCACATTATGAAACTGATTTTGAGTAACTCTATTTATTTTCTAAATTCATCAAATACTACCTCAAACATTTTTCCAAACTAGTATCATATTCAAAGTTAACTTCAACTGATATGACTGGAACGTTAGGTTCTATTTTGTTTTTCTAAACATTTAATTCAATACTTATACAGTGAGGCAAAATTATGCCCTAAATTGCACAATTTTATTAGTAAAAAAGTGATGCATTACATATTTCTTGATTCCAAACATGCCTAGAATGCAGTGTTTTATTTTAGTTTACCATACAGTACATTTTATCATACTCTTTGTGTTAATTTTGCATTAGTATCTGGAGTATAGACCATCTATTCAGCAGAATAATTAATTGTGTATTCAATTTGAATAAAGTAGTTTATTGATATTAGATTGGCAAAGGCAGTAGTGGATTGAGTGAATTTTGTAGTTCATAGTTTATTATTAGGATGTCCTGAAAATACTTTTAAAATACACAAATGTAGATATAGATATATGTCAGATATGTAGTCCTATTTTAAGTGTAATCTGCATATAGTATGGAAATTCAGAGGTGGATAATACAGTTAATAAAGAATGTAAATGTTTTAAATATGTGTATGAAGTATGTTGTTTAGTTAATCCCTAATTATTATACTAAATATGGATATTATTAAAAACTAAATGAAATAAAGATTTCATCATGAACATACCAAACTAAATTATTTCTAGAAAAATGTATGAAACAATATTTCTTAGGCTTGAGAAAATCTATGTAAAGCAATTCTTTTCTTGGGTATTAAAAAAAGAGTTATGTGAGATCAAGACAGTAAGAATAGCATTGTACCTAGTTATTTTTATTATTATTGGCAGTCACAGTCTTTTGCAAAGTAGGTGGCAGAAACACCGCAAAATCAAGTCAAACACTTCTCCATGAATTGCTGTCCCCAGATGGTTTATGTCCCCAGGATAGTAAAGGGATGCTACAAGGAGCTGGCATCCATTCTGGCAGGAGTTCTATTTTCTCCTCAGCATGAAAATCAAACCCTTTTAAAGATAGAATTTCAGATATATGAAATATCCCCACCTCAAGTTATATGATATGCGGTGGTGAAGATACATGAATATTGTGCGATCGTGTTACAACTTTAGTGTTAGGAAATTTGGGGGGAGATTAAGTGAGGGCAGGTGGATTAGGTAAAGTGATCTGCTCAGTTGTTAACTAGAAATAACCAGGTTTAGCAAAACTTTTAAAAGTTTTAGAAGTAAAATATAAATTGGGGAAATATAGTTTATCAGGTTTCAAACCTGCTTAATAAAATTTCTAAATTCAAATATTATGAGCATTTTTTGTCTCCTGTTATTCAGATTTTTTATGAGAGTGCAACTAATGGTGTTATTTAATTTTTTATTTTTTAATTGTTATTCTATTACAGTTGTCCCACTTTTTCCCCCTTTGCCCTCCCCCACCCATCCCACCCCCTGCTCCCGCAGTCAGTTCCCACAATGTTGTCCATGTGCATGGGTCGTTCATACAAATTCTTTGACTAGTCCCTTCCCCTGCTTTCTACCCTTATCCCCCACCCACCTCCCCTCTGGTCACTTTCAGTCTGTCCCATGTTTCCATGCCAGTGGTGCTAGTTTGTTAGTTTATTTTGTTCATGAGGTTTCTCTTACAGGTGAGATCATATGGTAATTGTCTTTTGCCAGCTGACTTATTTCACTTAGCATAATGCTCTCCAGTTCCATCCATGCTGTCGCAAAGGGTAGGAATTCCTTCTTTCTTTCTGCTACATAATATTCCATTACATAAATGTACCATAGTTTTTTCATCCACTCATTTACTCAGGTTTACTCAGGCCCTCAGGCTGTTTCCATCACTTGGCTGTTGTATATACCACTGCTATGAACATAGGGGTGCATAGGTTCTTCGGAACTGGTTACTCAGGATTCTTTATTCAGATTTTTAAAGATAGTCTCTATTTCTGCCAAAATATTTCATTTACTAGATTCATTTTGTGTTTCTCCCAGGAATATAATTCATTGAGAGCATACTAGTTTAATAAGTTTATTTGTGTTATGTATGTGTACATTTTATTTAAAACCATTTAACTATTTAAAAATTATTTCAGAATTATTAGAAACTGAAAGGCACTGGTTTGGGAATCAGGAAATAAAAGTTCTGATTCCACCTCAATCATTAATGAGCTCTGTGGTGCTGGATAAATCACATATTTGTTTGGGAAGTAGGAAGTACACAAATTCTAAACAAAGAAATGTCAAATTTGCTTTGTTTGATTCACTCTGTTTTCTATTAAATGACAGTGATGGATTAGATGATATATATATTTGGATTAGATGATATATTACTTTTCTTTCAGCATTTGCTTTTTGATTTTATGATTTACTTTGATTTTCTTAAAGTAATTCACTTAACATTTCAGAAGTTCAGAGGTTGAGGCAAACTAAGTCTTGTTACTGAAAGCTGATGTTGAAAACTCTCACGGCTGGTTCCACATCCACATCAGAGCACTCTTACATTACATACCCTTGTCAGTAAGGACACACTTAAAAGCCACAACCTATGACAACCTAAGACAGTATATTTAGTTTACTCATCAATTAATCAATTGGTTTTTTTCCTTGTAAATTTCTTGCAGGGTCACATAAGGCAGAAAATAAGAGCAATTATCTTAATAGGTCAATAACAACAGTAGAAGCTTGAATGAAAAGATGAGAGAATTGCAAACAAATGAGCAAAATAGAACCAGAGACATGGAAATAAAGAACAAACTGACAGTGACCCAAGGGGAGGCGAGAGGGGGATAACAGGGGAAGAGTCATCAAGTAACATGTATAAAGGACCCATGGACAAGGACAACAGAGTGGGGAGGGAGGATTGAATGTGGGAGGAGGGGTTTGGGCAGGACAGGAGAGAGTAATGGAGGGGAAATGGGGACAACTGTAATTGAACAACAATAAAAAAAATTTTAAAAAGAAGATGAGAGAATTGTCTCAGCATTGTTGGGGAAGCAGGATGAAGAATGGAATTATTTTTAGACTTTAAAAACAACATGGAATTTGAAGACATTGTTAAACAAAACAAAACAAAAAAATCCCATGAAAAGTAACTAAAAAAATGTTATTGCCCTCCTAAATCCACAATGGCATCAGAATGCAAAGTGTAGGATGTTGCATGTCTCTTAAGAAGGAGGGAATCCATCTCACATAGATTCTGAACACAGACAAAAATAAAACAGAGGACTAAGACAGGTAAGTAACATCTTATAACCTCATAAAGTAGGTTTGGATAGTGTGGCTTTGTGTGAAAAACCCACAGAGGCTGTTAACCAAACTCCAGAGTTAGGCAGACCAACCCACCCAGGCCTGAGTGATCATGGCCAATATGCTCCCCAAAGACCTGGCATAGTAATTAACATAAAAGATGGAATTTCTTCAAGTACAGAAACATTTACAAGATTAAGACTTTTATGTAAAATGCTACAGTGAAAATGAAATGCTCCATTCTAAGCTATTACAGAGATTTCTATTTGGGTGAAAAATGACAGATGCCCAAAGCAGCCTGAACTGTGAGACCTCTGAGTTAAACTTAGGTTAAATGAAGTGTCTCCATCTGCACTACGAAGATAACCAGAATGGTATTGCTCTCTGGGCCACCTCAGAACAAAGTCCTCTGGCTGTGCTAGATGCTTTCTCAAGTCCAACATGTAATACATGTGTAATCTGTGCAAAAAGTGGGTATGAAATATCCAGAAACAAAAAAAAAAAAAAAAACAATACATCCAGAGTACTACATTCATTATAATAATACATGCAATGAATTTGGGAAATGTTAGAAATAGTCAGAATATTATCATTAGTAACTTTTTGATCTTACAGAGCCCCCCCAAGAATGTATCGTATAACCAAAACATCATTCCAATGTTACTGATTTAGCTACTCCTTTCTTACCTCAGTTTGATTATCACCAGATTGTATTGTTTCTTTCAGTTATTATTTGTACATTCCAACTAATTTTCCACACTTATTCTGTTCTTTCACCCACACTAATTAGCATTGGTCACACTATTGCTAATTCTTTCCACTCACAAATTCTACTTTGCTTTTTTACAGACTCTTTTCCCACAGCCTTTGGCTTCCATTTATTTTCTTTTGGCTTTTTTTTTCTTTAGGAGTTCTTATATAATTCATTTCTACTTTAGTTTTGCTTATCTTTCTAAAAAAATTCTTCTTCCATTTTTCTATTGTCCAGTACACTACACCCAGTATTATTTCTAATATTTCAGATTTGCTGTCTTAACTGTTAACATATACTTTCTGTTATTTTTTTGTTTCTAGCCATGGTTACTCTGTGTGTGTGTGTGTGTGTGTGTGTGTGTGTGTCTGTTTTCTTTTTTATTTTGTCTAAATGCTTGTCATTATTCATCATTAAAATATGTCATCTCTGAAGTCTTCTCTCACCAAAAAAGTTGTGTTGTCTTCTCTCTTTTGAAAGAAACCAGGGCTCCTCTGTCAACCAAACTACAGATTTAAAAACTGGTTCTTATGAAAAGAGAAAAATGTATGCCAAAACTGCAGATTCTGTCAGATTCCTCCCTCCCACATCTATTGAGGTATAGTTTCATAAATTAGGACCATCTGATACATTCAGTTATAAATTTTTACACTAAGGAGTGGAATTCCCTTTCAGGTGTAAACAGAAAATTTGTAATTTATTTCTGTAGTTTCCAGCAAAGTATGTACAGGTTTCAAATATAATTTATAATTTTTTTCTATAATGTTACTGAAAAATAATTGTTTGACAGCTTTTAGATGTTCCATAAGTAAACTTGTGTAGCTGGTTATTATTTTTAATTTTTATTCCTATATGTAATGTAATATAAGATTTATTTTTAATACTATTTGAATATAAGGTGTACTTAGAGTTGAAGAAACACTTTCATTAATGTTGGTATGATATTATTATAATATGGATTAAATTGCTCACATATAAATGCATTCCAGTGTCTGAATTAATTTATCATTTTATATACTTGTATTTGAAGTGAGCATGTCTGTCAGTGTAAAATTCTTCTATCTTATTTATCTTATTTATTTTTTACTTTATCTCATTTACTATACCAGTTGGCTTAGATAGCCAGTGATTAGGAAGATTTGCATAAAAGGTTTTCTCAAATAAACTATTTCTGGAGAATAGGAAGGTTTTTAGTAAAGTATTTCTGTTCTATCTACACAACTTCATGGACAATGATCTCCAATGTAGCACTCCCTTTGAAAGGCACAGATTGGCCATGATTGTTGTATATTTTGAATATACCTGTATATAAATTCTGAATATGTATGTGTATATGTACATATATATGAAAGCACTAAAGCAGTGAAATAGAAAGGGTGAAGCCAAATGGATGGACAAAAACATACCACATAAATGCAAATGAGAAAGTAGGAGTCATTTTATGGTAGCAAGTTGTCTTTAGAGGAAAGAAATTAAAGCGATACAAGAGCTACATACAGCAGTAAAGGGTTTAGTTCTTGCCAAAGACCTGACCATAAGCAATATGTACACTCTAAATAACAGATCATTAAAATTCATAGAACAAAAATTACAGGAACTATAAAAATAAATAGAAACACATTAAAAATAGACTTTAATTTAGCTCTTTTAACTCATAATAGATGAAGTAGAACAGAAATATGTACAGATATAAAAGGTCCAAGTAATATAAGAAAGGAAGTAAATTGAATTAAGATATATTAAATTCTGTATCTTTAAAACAAAGAATAAGCTTCTTTTTCTGTGTTCTGGAAAAGTCATTTAAAAAACAATTTCAGTCAGGACAAAGGGGAAATATCAATAAATTCCAAGAAACAAAAATGGTGTAAACTACATTATTGGATTATAGTGCAATGAAACTAAATGTAAATAAACAAATTAGTGGGGAGAAATCTATCATTTGGAACTTTTAAACACTTTGACTTACACAGCTTCCATAATAAAGAGGAATTTGAAACCAGAGTTTAAGAATTTTCTGGTTATTTTTGTTTGTTTAATTTTCCACATGAAGTAGTTTCAAATATGTTTGTATAGCTCTTGTAAAATGTTCTTATTTTTGTGAAGGCTGCATTTAAATTGTTCATTAATTTAGGAGAATTTCTTATCTTTATTATATTGTATTTCTATCCAAAAATGGTATATGCCTTTTCATCCATTTATATATTTTTCAGTTTACTCAAAACTTTAAAAATCTCTTACATTTTATTCATGAAACTTTCATCAATTGTATTTTCCACTTTTAAATAGATGTTTTTAGCCCAGGCCAGTGTGGCTTGGTTGGTTGGATACTGCAAAGTTGCAGGTTCAATTCTGTGGCTTGGTTGGTTGGATACTGCAAAGTTGCAGGTTCAACCATGTACCCAGGGTACATACCTAGGTTGCAGCTTTGTTCCCAGGTTGGAGCACATATGGGAGGCAAATGACTGATATTTCCCTCTCACATATGTGATCTTCCCCTCCAAAATCAATAAATGTATCCTCAGGCAAGCATTTTAAAAAATAGACTTTTTTTTAGGTTCCCAGCAAACTGAGTAGGAATTACACAGTTCCTATATATGCCCAGCCCCTACAAAAGCACAATCCACCATCAACAATGCATGCTAGGCTAGAATGGCACATTTGTTAGATTGATGAAACTATGATGATACATCATTATCACTCAAAGTCCACTCTTGCTATTGAGCATTCGATGGGTTTGGACAAATGTATAATGACATATCCATCACTATAGTATCATACAGAAAACTTTCAATGCCCTGAAAATCCTCTGTGCTTTACCTATTCATCCTTCCCTCACCCCAGTCTATGGCAATCACTGATCTTTTTTACTGTCTCCATAGTTTTGCCATTTTCAGAATGTCATATAGTTAAAATCATACAGTATATAGGCTTTCAGTTTGACTGGCTTCTTTCACTTAGTAATGTTTATTTAAGGTCCCTCCAGGTCTTCTCAGGGCTTGATTGTTCATTTCTTTTTAGCACTAAATAGTATTCCATTGCCTGTATGTACCTCAGTTTGCTGATCCATTTGTCTTAGAGGACACCTTGGTTGCTTACAATTTTAGCAATTATGAATAAAACTGTTATAGACATCCATGTGCAGGTTTTTGTGTGGACATAAGTTTTCAATTCACTTTGGTAAATGCAAAGGATGGCAATTGCTGGATTGTTGGTAGGATTAAGTCTTCTTTTGTGAGGAGTTGCCAAACTGTCTTCCAAAGTGGTTGTACCATTCAGTGACTGCGTTGCATTCCCAACAGCAATGAATCAGAGTTCCTGTTCTGCCACATCCTTGCCAGCAAGTGGTGGTGTCACTGTTCTGGATTTTGGCCATTCTATTGGTGTATAGTGGTATCTCATTGTTGTCTTAATTTGCATTTCCTTGATGACATATGATGTGGAACATCTTTTCATATACTTATTTACCATCTGTATGTCTTCTTTGTGAGGTATCTCTTAAGGGCTTTGGCTCACTTTTAAATCAAGCTGCTTGTTTTCTTATTGTTGAGTTTAAGAGTTCTTTTTAAAAAAATATTTTAGAGAGAGAGACATAAACATTGAGTTACTGTTTCACTTATTTATGCACATTCATTGTTTCCTGTATGTGCCATGACTAGAGATGGAAGCTCCAACCCTGGCATATCGGGACGATGCTCTAACCAACTGAGCCACTAGCCAGACAAGAGTCCTTTATCAGCTTTGCTTTTGCAAATATTTTCTGTGGATTGTCTTTTTACTTACTCAATATTGTCTTTTCACAGAGCAGATGTTTTTAATTTTTGTTAAATCTTGCTTACCAAGTGTTCCCTTAATGGATTGTGCTTTCAGTGTTTATTTAAAAGTCATTGCCAAACCAAAGATCATCTAAATTTTATCCTAATTTGTCTTCTTAGGAATTCTATAGTTTTACATTTTACATTTAGGTCTGAGGTCAATTTTGAGCTAATTGTTATGAAGGGAGTAGGTTCTGTGTGTAGATTTTTATTATTATTTTTTTTTTTTTGGTGGAGGTCCAGTTTGTTCAGCACTACTTTTTGGAAAAGACTCTTGTTTGCTCTATTGTGTTGACTCTGATCCTTTGTCAAAGATCAGTTGACTATATTTATGTGGGTCTATTTCTGGTCTCTTTATTCTGTTCTGTTGCTCTGTATATTATTTGGCTAATACCACACTGTCTTAATTATTGTGGGTTTTTAAAAAAATATTTGCATATATACATGTATTTTTTAATCCTTACCTGAGGACATTTTTATAGATTTTAGAGAGTGGGGAAGGGAGCATAGAGAAAGGAAGAGAAACATCCATGTGGGAGAAAAACATCAATCAGTTGCTTCTTGACTATACCCTGACCAGGAACCGAACCCACAACCTAGACATGTGCCCTGACCAGGAATCAAACCTGCACCTTTTGGTTTACCACTCCAACCAGTTGAAGCACACCAGCCATAGCATTACTGCAGTTTTATAGTAAGTCTTAAAGTGGGGTAATGTCAGTCATAAAGCTTTGTTTCTTGGTTATTCATCTTTCCACATAAGCTTTAGAATCAGTTTGTTGATGTTCACAAAATAACTTGCAGGAATTTTCATTGAGATTGCATTGATCCGTAGGTCAGTAGACCAACAGATACCAAGTTGGAAAGATCTCACATCTCAATAATATTAGGCAGGAAGTCTCTCTCCATTTATATAGTTCTTTGATTTTTCAAATTAGTTTTATAGTTTTACTCATATTGACCTTGCACATAATCTGTTATATTTATACCTTTTTCATTTTTTACGGTAGTAATATAAATGATTTTTTAATTTCAAATTCCATATTTATTGTTGGTATATAGGAAAGTGGTTGACTTTTATCTATTAACATTGTATCATGCAACCTTGCTATAAATGCATATTAGTTCTAGGAATTTTTTGTTCATTCTTTTGGACTTTCTACATAGACAATTATATCATCAGCTATAAAGACACTTTCATTTTAAAATTCTCAATATGTATACCTTTTCTTGTTTCATTGTATTAGCCAGGACTGCCTGGATGATGTTGAAAAGGAGTTTTGAGGGGAACATCCTTTGTTTTCAATCTTAGTGATAAAGTTTCTATTTTTCTTCCATTGTATTTTTAAATATGTCTTGTTCCTATAAAGTACATTTATTGAGTTTTTTATATTACTTTTCAACTTATACAGCTTGATTGTCTTACTGCTTGTAGGTATTTTTCAGATGTTTCTATTGAATTTCCTTGGCATATAATCCTATATATGCAAGTAATTATAATTTTACTTCTTTTATTCTTATATTTAAAAAGCAATTATTGCTCATATCTAATTGTATTAATTTGTACCTCCAGAAAATTTTTAAGTAATAGTGTTGATTCTTATCTTTAATGAAAATACATCTGGAATTACTTTTTAAAGTGTGTTGCTGACTTTAAGGTTCATATAAATAAATATATTTATATTTTTAACATACTATGAAGGTAGCAAAGTGTATGGGTGGAGAAAAGTTTTTTATTCAGTAATAAATGTTGGAACTGCTGGAAAAAAATGGACCTCTACCTTACTTAAGAGAGAAAACAAATTCCAAATAGGTTACACAATTAAATTTATAAAATTAAACCATAACAATGTTAAAAGTTCAAGGAAACACAATATATGATATGATCCTCTAGCATGTCCAGGGACATGGGTGCTTTCCTAAATATGACACAAAATATAGAAGCCAAAGAAGAATTAGGGTAAGATCATCACACTAGCATTCTGAAATTTTTAATTAAAAATTTTAAATCTGTAGCACAAAAATATCCTAAAGCCAAAGAATATATACTTTTTTAAAAAGCCCCATATCACAAAATTGTGTGGTTCGTGTCATATCTAAAAAGGAAAAGAAAATGAAAACATGAGTTGTTCCTCAAATGGGCAGTCACAGAAAATTTAACTCTTAAGCAGATGAGAAAAACAGTTCAGCTTTTCTCATAATAAAACAAGCACAAATTAAAACTATGATATGACTTCATTTTTGTCCCAGTCCAACTGGCAGTGTTGACTATGTTAACACTATGTGGTGTGGACGGAGATGAGCAAGCACCGTGTTACTGTGCTGTCAACAGAATCAGCCGGTGCCAGCTTCATAAGAGTAATTATGCAAGTGTATCAAAACTAAAGATTAACTTTTTGTACACCTAAGTTTACCTTTAGAAATTAATACCATAAGTAAATCTACATATATGTTAAAGCATGTGTATAAAATATATTCATTGCAGTTTTACTTTGAATAGCAAAAGATTGGAAACAACCTGAATACCCATGACTGGGGAGTTGATTCAATAAATTATGGTACATACAAACAATGGAAAAGTATGTGGCCAATAAAAATGAAGAGTTGAAACTATAAAAACTGAAAAGGAATGAACTCCAATACATTTAAGTGAAACATGCAGAGTGCAATACAGTTTCTATAGTAGGATACTGTGTGTGTTTTTAAATAGAATATGTATGCATATACTCATGTGATTAGTGTATACCTATTACATTTTTAGAAAAATAGCTGGAAATGGATAACAGTGGTTACCTTTGAGAACTGGAACTGAGTGCTGGACAAGATAGAAGGGAGAATTTACACTATATTTTTGTTAAATGGTTTGAATTTATATCATTTATACATTTTTGCTATCAAAAATAATTAGTTAAAAATAAAAATCATACATACATCTCTGCCATAATACCTTTCTTGTGAGAAAAATGCACCAATTTGTGATCCATAAACTTTTATTTCCAAATAAGTAAATGCATTATTTTCTTGATGTCATATTGGAAAAATAGAGTTTCCTTTGATTTAAATTTACTGATGTAATTATTTTTATTCTTTCAGTGATTGCAGGTAGATTATAAGAAGCTCTGAAAGGTTTGTTAGATAACTCAGTAAACTGAAGGTAAAAATTTAGACTTAAATTCCCCCTTCTTTCTGGTAACCCACTTAAAAATATGGTCACAAACCTCACAACAATGGAAACCTCCTTCAGTGAAATTTGTGGTCCCTATAGGACTCTTCACAGAATAGTTATAGCTGCAATTTTATTATTGCAATCCATATACACCAAAGATGCAATTAACTGGATTGTAGCTTGCTGACTTTAATGAGTTAATGCAGTGTCCAAAAAAAAAAAAAAAAAAAATCTTGTGTCCAAGCAGTAGCTTAGGCTTTGGGAAGTTTTGGCTCAGTAATATCTGTGAAATTTGAGCTCATATTAAATATGCCTGAAAACAATACATTTGGGATTTGGCTTCTGGCATCACATCAGGTCTGACTCTGCTATCTGGAGTTGAGAGTTTCACCTCAGGTTCTCATATGTTTAGTACTATAGGACTATAGTATCAGCAAGAATATTATTATTGCTTTAGTTTAAAAAAACAGTGCTGTTCCTATTGAGCTTGCGGTATCCTGTTTTCTTTCTCATTATTTTTTCCTGAAATAGGAAAACTCTGCCACCTCCTGAATCTTTAGCTGCCTTCTTCCACCATGACTCCATCTGGTAATTTCTTTGTAGTCTAGTCTTTCATTCTCAGTCACATCAATGGCATTTGTTCAGTGTTGACTTGTCTCTCTCTGTGCGGCTTCAAGTAAGCCAGCATCAGCATGCGTAATGACATGAGCAGGTCACAGTTCTGGTTGTCTCAAACTCAGAATAGATGAAGACCCAATCAGAACAGCAATGGCTATTTGACTGATCATTAAATCTGGTTGCAGCAAACTCTCCTGACTCCCTCGGCCAGGAGCCACTAGTGGGGGCTAGAGGGTTGGATTTTGTATCCTCTTAGAGATGGATGCCATTCCATTTCATCCTCTTGATGAGCTAACCCTTGTCTCCATGGGGCTCTGTCCTCATCTGCTTGTCTCAAAGAATGAACAGCCCATTAGGGACCTGGTGGTATTTAGCGTAATGTACTTTAATTAAGGCCAGACTTGAACAACTTTCTTTACTTATGGCACAGTTCCTGTATCTGCAAAGCACAAGGATGAGTAAACATTGTTGGTACACTTAACAAAATCCTAGATAGAAAGCATGTTTGTTAAGCCAAACTCATACAAGCAGAAAGTAGAGAAGTAGTTGCCAGGGCCTGGGAGAGGGAGAAACAGGGAGCTGCTGCTTTTCAGATCTGCATCTGTTCCGGTGTTATATCAAGGACTCTAATACATTCAGGGTTAGCTGAAGAAAAAGTTGTCGCATAAGACAAATTAGTGGGCTTTTTTCATTCCTGAAGTAGCTGGAATAAGTGCTAAAGATCTGCTGTATAATTTTGTACTTACAGTTAGCAGTACTGTCTTATGCACTTAAAATTGTTGTTGAAAGGGTAGATCCAATATTAAATGTTCTTACTACAAAAAAGAGTTTATATTTAGTAATTACACTTCAATTTAATTAGACATAAAAATTTCAATACTCTGATATTTAATGTAAGAGTTTATAGATATTGTCTTCTCTTAATCACCTTAAAATATCAGCATTCTTTTTTTTAGGACTTTCATATGAAGAGTAAATGGTGATTAAAATGTGCAGGATGACAAGATGGAGCAAACAGTGCTTGTACCACCAGGACCTGACAGCTTCAACTTCTTTACCAGAGAATCTCTTGCGGCTATTGAAAGGCGCATTGCAGAAGAAAAGGCTAAGAATCCCAAACCAGACAAGAAAGATGATGACGAAAATGGCCCAAAGCCAAATAGTGACTTGGAAGCTGGAAAGAACCTTCCATTTATTTATGGAGACATCCCTCCAGGGATGGTGTCAGAGCCGCTGGAGGACCTGGACCCGTACTATATCAATAAAAAAGTGAGTGTTTTTTATCAAGCATATTTTGCTGCTAATTGCCTACTGCATACCTTGGACTCTTATAGCACCAACACAGGTTGAATTAGCACAGTCTTAAGTATCCTTCTGTTTAAGAAATAAAACATATTTGCATGTGTTTATTTAAATACATGAGAAGTGAATTGATTATATCATAACAGGTGGAGCTGTCCCAAGTACACCAGGACAGATACCCAATAACAAATTTAAGTTATAGGTAGCTAACTTAATGAACTAAAAAATTTTCTCCAGAGAATGTGTTTACTCTAGAATTTTACATGTTTTCTGCACTTGAAAATTACAATTTATGAAGACTTCAAAAATAGCATTATTAATTTCTCAGATAACAAAATTTGATGCCACAAAGGTTTTCAATTTTTATATTATGTAATATAAATTAATCAGTTAATTTCTGGAATGTTTCTATATAAACTCTAATTTTAAAAAATTACACAATTTTTTGGTAAGAATATATTTATATCAGTAAGAATTAACAAAACTATAGTATTCAGAAGAACATATAAATGATATTTTAATGCCTGCATTTTCTGTATGTGTGCTTAAGATGAATACCTTGTATTAAGCACCCAACTTTTCATTAAACCATGATTTCATAAAAAAACAAGAAGAAAAGCCTACAGAAAAGTTAAAATTAAAAAATATTATTGTATTGATTTTAGATTGAATTTAGGACTAGTTAAGGTGCACCATTTATTACCTTTTCATCTGACAGTACATTTTTGAACTCTTGGTGAAAGGATACAACACATAGGTTTTAATTAAGCAAATAAAATAGTTTAGTTGGACGTAAGCCTTAAAATACCCTAGACTCTTTGTTGCTGGCACAGTTCTTGACAACATGAAGTTAGTCCTTGTCAAATGCCTAAGTTTGGCATTTTTAACATGTGCATTCCAGGCAGTTTCACTATAGTTTCAGAGATAAAAACCTCACAATAGGTTGACTACTGCTATGTTTAGTTTTTCTTTTTTCTTTTAACTTTCAGGATATAGCTGGTTTAAGTGTAATACACTTTCCCTTTTTAAAAACTGTTTTGCCCCCTTTACAGTAAAAAAAGAGATGATCAGTTTCCAAAGATTTCATTTTTCTATATTGAACATTACTTGTAACATAATATTGCCAAATCTTAGTAGGTAAGAGATTCTCCATTTCATAACTGCCTTTCAAGTTATGAAAAAAGTTGCACTTATCATTAAATCAGCCCTTTGGAATACAATTGAATATACTGTTTGAAATGCTAAAGCTCAAATGAAGCAAACTGTCAGGGGTTGATTTGTATAAAGAAAGTAAAAATGCTTGATGATCAAATCGTTTAAATATTGTAATTTATTTAAAATTACTTCATTACTGAAGTAATGACTCTGCTGTGTTCTAGACAGAAACTCATTCACCCCATGGAGTATGTTAGTTTATTGGTAGACATTGGACATAATCAGTCTGTTCAAATTCTGCTCTTATTATGGAGTAGGGGGCTCGATTTTCACAAGGCCTTTTGCTACTCCCAGGCACCCAGTCCCCATCTATCCAGTAGTAATCACCTTCTAAAGATTGTCAAAGCCACTAGAGTCTTCATCAAACAGGGCTGGAATCTAGCATCGCAGCTCATGTGCTATGTCTTATTTGTGAAACAGTAAATGGATGCTTTGAGAAAGAATAAACTAATGTATGTTGATAAGAACAGTGATTTTTTCATTGAAAACCAGATCATCTAATCAATCTTTTCCTTTAAATTAAAGAGTTTTCAGACTAATAAAAGTTGTTATCTTGAGATGATTTCTGGAAACAAAGTGACTGGTTCAGAATGAATAACAAAGGATATAAAGGCAGATGGAAAACAAACTTATGCAGACCCCTCTAATATTTAAAAGAAAGTCCTTAAAACAGTGCGAGACCAACTCTGACAGAATGACTAGTAGCCAGATTCTTGTGCTGACACAACCTTTATAAACTTTGTTAGGTTCACATTCAAACTTGCTATTAACATCTTCTATCCTTATCTTCAAATGCACATTGTGTGAGAAAGGAAAAAAAAAAACACGTTGGCATTTTGGAGCAAATCATAGTGTGCAAGTAGAACAACCCGATAAGAAAAATATTGTTATCAGGAAGTTTTCCCCAAGGTAAGGCACATCCATTGCTTTCACATTGAGCTGACATCAAAGGAGTCTTCAAACGTAAGTCATTCAACAGCAATGCAAATGGAACTTTTTGCAGGACCGAAGTCCTTCAAAACTAATATGGCATGCTTAAGACACCTGAATGAACTATGTGCTTAAAATTTCATTCTTTTGCTTTATTGTGTTTTAAAACTTTATCTAGTTGTCTGTACACAGTTTTCTAGTCTTAAATTTTCATTCATAATTACAGTATTTCATTCTGAAGGAATAGTCTTAAATTCCGAATTAGTTTGCTCTGATTAAAGTTGGAATTCTTAGCAAAATAACTTCTAAAAATAATAAATTTTTATTTTCATAATTGATGGCTAATTTTATTTTAGTGACTTGAATATCTGAGATTGAAAGGGTGACCTTCATTAAAACAGGGCAGTACACATGCACAGCACTCCGGCATAGCTGTAGGGCCTAACGGTGGAAATGTCACCGGAGAAAAACGCTTCCTAGAATGAGATTTCCCACTACTACTGACACTGAGGATGTGAGTTGTATTGCCTGAGTGAGCCGGAATATGCCAACATCAGTTAGGCCAGTGACTTCCCTAAGGTTTTACTCAAGTACAATAATTAATTAGTCATTTGTATCTACATAAAAAGCCTCTAGTTTCTTTCTTAATAATATATAGAATAAACAAAGCAAGACTACTATTAAAATGGTGGCAGAATCTATTCTTTTTGTCATACTTTAAAGTACATAGGTAAGGAATGTGTGTGTATATACATATATATACATATATATCAAATAGATATATGTGGCATTTATGGGTAAGGAATAGAAATGACACTAATTTCTCTGTGACCTGCCACAAAGACAATGGCAGTGCGCTTATGCAAATGTCACTGCCAGTGTTGTATTTCCAGATGGCATATGCCCACATATTTTTATCTTCTTTGCCCCACTTTAAAATGTGCAAATTATATAATGTTAAAAACTCTACTAAAATTGTTAAACTAGTTTAATCCATGATCAGTGGCACTGTAGTATTAACTGAAGCAATAGTAGCAACCACCTCCTGAGCATTCCTGGTGCACGGAAGCTTTAGGAGATTTCCAGACCCTCAGATGCTTGAAGCCTTTGGAAGTCCAAGGTAAGAACTAAGGAATAAAATAGCACTACTGGAACACTGTCACAGAATTTTACATCCCACATGAGCTCTGGTCCAGTGGTCTTCCAAAGACCATTCAAGGTGGGGTTCCTTTTGCTTGTTCATTTACTCTAGTTGTATGGCAAGGCACATTTAACTTGTGAACACACCTTTTTTTTCCTTATGGGACTTTTTTTCAGTTACCTTTCATAGCTTAGGGTGATTTTGCGCCGTTTGGCTATGCATTCAAGTTCTTCACCCATTCTTTATTACAGAAAACTTCTCCCTTCTCACGCTCTCCTTAAAATTACAGATGATTCACTAGTACCATGGAAGGAAATATCCTTTTGACAGTGTGACAGAGTGCTGGACATTGAATGAGGTACTTTAGATCTGTAGTGAGAATGGATGTGTGTTAATTACAGAATGTAGAAATGTATCATTTCAAACTGTACCTTTTCCTTGATTGTCTCATGGATCATTCAAAAACAATTTATTTGCACTTTTTATCATTGTTAAAACGTTTATTGATTTTAGGGAGAGAGGAAGGAGGGAGAGAGAGAAAGATGTGAGGGAGAAACATAGATTGGTTGCCTGGCCTCCTGTCTGTGCCCTGACAAGGGATCAAACCTAAACACTTCTGGTGTATAAGCATGTGCTCTGACCACGGATCAAACCTCCAGACTTTGGGTGTATAGGACAATGCTCCAACCAGCCGAGCTAGCCAGGGCGTTATCAGCTCTTATTTTTAAAAAAATGCATACTCCTTCTTAAATTCATGCCTGGTCTGTCATTGCTAGAGGAATTTTTGCTGTTATAGTGAAGGGAGAGTAATTTGCTTTGTTTTAAATTGGGTTTAGGGAATTTTTCTTGCAAAAGTAATTTATTAAAAAATCAAGAAAGTGGATAGTAATTAAATGTTTATTATTCTATGAATTTTCATATGGACAGCCCCTGATTTACAATTTTTCTTTGCGTATTAACTCCTCTAGATTTAACAGTCACCCTGTTTCTCCCTGACATTCAAAACAGTATAGTCGACTTCCAGATCTTTCTCTTCCCCAGCCATCATTTCTTCCTTAAGCTCCTTTTTTTGTCTCCTCTAAGCCTCTGTCTCAGAAACAATCCCAAGATGATGATATTGGTGATACAATACTGGTTAGTATATATTGAGTACCTGCTATTTTAGTAAGAAACTATTCAAGTTCAAGTGACCAAAATGCAACAGAAAACAGTTAAAAAAAGAAAGAAAGAAATGTGTAGGCTGAATCTGGTTTTAACATCCATGGATTTAGTACCTAAAACAGCATCATCAGGACATAGTCCTTTTCCATTTTGGGTTCTCCTTTCCCCTATGCTAGCTGCATTCGTAGGCTGGCACTTCCCACAGGATGGCAAAAATAGCCATCAGCAGCACCAAACTAACATCCTACAGCCCAGTAACCACTTTTTCTTCCAAAGCTCTAATAAACACCCTGGAATTTGTTCTAATTAGGTCCCATGGCCTCCACTGAACCAATCACAACCAAGGGTTTTGTGATGGTCTCATTGGCCAGAGCAGTGTCACACATTGACCTGTGTTGCCAAGCAGTGGGTCAGCTCCACAAGGGCAGACATGGGGGCAGTGGCTTTTCTAAAAGGAAGAGATGGGGACTGTTAAAGAAGGTATGCTAGGCAGGCAAAAACGGCAGCTCATATTCTATACACTATGCATCAGGGTATTTACAGTTCTTATTTAATCCATATGTCCTTTCAAGATAGCTTCTGTCTGTATTTAAAAATAATGAAACTGAGGTGAAGTAATTTGCCTAAGATCACAAAGCTATTAAGTAGCAGAGACTAGATTGAAAATCTGATCTGTCAGCTTCCATGGCCCATTGCCATGCTACTTGGAGTCTGCAGTCAGGCTAATGATACCAATGGAAAAGAAAGCCAGTGACAGAATCTAAATAAGCCTGTTACTGCTTTTCCTGACCTCTGTTCAGGCCACTTTGCTGGTTGTACGCCTTTTCTCTTGGGCTGGCAGTATTTCCCAAAGCTGACTTGTCGGTTCACCATTTCTGATCCATCAGGAGTTGATACTGTTAAAACTAAAATCTTAGATACTCAGTGGGTCTGGATCAGCTTCTAAAATAATTAGAAAATAATATTTACCACCAGATTCTAGTTGTATGATAAGCACCTTTTTTCCCCAAAGAGGACAGATTCAGAAAACCTCAGTTGTGTACCTCTGTAAAGAAATGGTATTCGCATTGGGATCTGAAGGACAGAAAGGAGAAGAGAGAGAAGAATCTCCCAGGGAAAGAGAACAAGCAGGCTGTCAGATGATATGTAATGTACCTGGACTGTACTAAGGAAGACAAAGGCAGGATGAGGTTGGGAGGTCACCTGGGGTTAGGTAGAAGGCCCCCTTCAGTACATCTTAAAGAGTTTGAAGCTTAAGGGCAAACCAAATTGTCAGAAGGCTGTGAGTGAAGGAGTATCATGGTCTACTTTACATTTTAAAAGATCAAATTAGGAATCTTTCTGGACACTTGGTCTAGATGTTTGACAATGCAGATGGAGAATAATGGATGGGATCAGCATCTATTTTGGAGGTGTGACATTTAGTATCAGAGGGAACAAGCCAATGGCCTTGTTTTTTAAATATGAAATTTGGGAGGAAATGTATTGAACAGGAAAGTTCCAATGTGAAAACTGGCACTGCTGTTGGATACGGAAATGTTCATATGTATATTATATATTTGAAAACCAGAGAGACACACATTTTTAATCATTTAATCCTTATATTTACCTGGCACTTTAGAATTTATTAAGAGCATCACATGTTTTATTTCACTTCATCCTCAAGACAAGCCTGATGTTAGTGCTAATATTTATTCTCCATCCAGATGTAGAAATCGACATGGAATAATTAGCTCAAACATAAGTCTGCACTAAAATTGGGACTCAAAATAGTTTTTCCAGTCAATGGAAAGTTAACTGAGCATGTAATACCACACCATGGTATGGGATAAGATACAGAGTTGAGAAATATTTATTCCCCAGACTTGATCATTTTTCACCTGTGGTTATGGTTTTTCCTCTCCATCTGAGGTAGACAGAGGCAGAGGCATCAGCACCCTTGGCTGGTGAGAGCCTCACTGGCCTCTCCTGTGGCGTCATTTCCTGCACTGGCCACATCCCCACTATTACACCCGTCTACAGGCCAGGGACAGCAGTTTTACAGACTCTTACAGACTCTTCTCTGGGCACCAACTCTTCTCCTTTGCAGGAGCTTAGAGCAAAGAAAATAACTGACTGGGAGGCATACCGCCCCCAGGCAACACTTTGTCGACCCATGCAATATTGCTTAAAATTTTGAATCAGTATCTCAGATTTATAAATCTGGAGATTATGAATACACAGTCACACACACATGCATAGTTATGCATGTTTAGGACTCCTAATTTGCATAGCAAAAATTGGCAGGTACCACTTGCCACCTAGCCTCTGTGAGCATTTTGATTTCTGATTGCTAGCTTAAAGACCACATGTATAATGAGGTGAGGCAGTAGATTAAAGCTTGGTGGGTCCCAGGCAGACAAATGCCACTGGTTGTTTTTTGGGTTGATTATCCCTAGTCTAAAGGGAAAAACAGAATGAGACTGGGAGAGTAAAACAAAAGTATTTTTCATGTTGCATGCTCACTTCAGAGGCAGAGAACCTGGGAGAAAGCTTTCCATCCCTTAGTGAGCCAGAAAAGGAGGGAAATCTTGGCTTGAATCCACAGGTTATGACAAACAGGCAGGGAAGTAGGTGAGACCATTTCGAGAGCCCACAGAAAAAAAAATAGAATTAGATGCCATGGAATTTCCTCAGTATGAGAAATGTCCCCAGAGATATGTAATAATAGGAGTCTCTTGACTTTCTATGCAGTTCTTTGCACCCAAAGCTCTGAAGCATCTCTTCTCCTTCCGCATCACTTTTACTCAACCCCTCCCTGCTGCAACCTCTTCTTAAGCCAACAGCCTGGAGCTGGAAAAGGTTTGATCCCACTTCTGGCAGGAGACAGAGCCAGGGAATCCTCCCAGTTCCAATGCCAGGGCACCATCAGGGGAATAGAGGTACACCTTGCATCCCAACCTAGTACTCTGTTGTGGGGAAATGTGTTCAAAATTCTAAACAATTGACTTCTGAATAGCATTTTTGGAACACAGTGTATACACAGGTTGAAAATTGTTTGTTTTAAATTTCTAAACAAAGGCATACTTTTAATACCAAAAGTGTGTCCTGCATTTTTTTATCATTCACAATCAGTGTGAAACTCTGTAACTTACAGCTTTTTGCATTTAATCCATGTATACAGCATAATTATTGATCACTCGGGCAACTAAAAAAGTCACTAGTTAACCAAAACAGAATCACAGCCCTACTATTGCAGAATCACCGGAGTTATTTTTTAAAAGTACAGAATGCTAGGCACAAGAATCTCTACTGGACTGAAATCACATCATTGAGCACTACATACACCTACTCACATTTTTTTTCAAAACAGGCAAATGAATCACAGGGAAGTCAGGTAACTTGTCTAGAATTTCACTGCTGAAAGGCACCAGAGCCAGATTTTGAACCAGGCATCCAATTCCAAAGTCTGCACTCTTAATAATTACATAAGTAAAACAAATCCTACTTGTATTTTCCCAATGCTTCTTTACAGGTTATTAAGCTGTTGACTACTGGAGGTGTTTACCTATTTTTCTTGATTTGGCCTTAGAGTGAGAAATGATATTTTACCTGGCAGTCTTGCTGAAGAGAGTCAGATCTTGTGGTGCAATGAATGGTTTACGCCTAGACCTGTGCTGCCCAGTGTAGCAGACAACAGCCAGGTGTGGCTCCTGTACGTAAAATTTGGCTAGTGCACACCTGAAGACTTAGGGTTGTATAAAAAGGATGTAAAATGTCTCAATATTTTTAAAATTGATTTCATCCCTAAATGGTAACATTTAGGAAATTTTGGATTAAAGAAAAGATTATTAAAATTAATTTCACCTGCTTGTTTTTATTTTCTTAAAACATAGCTATTAAAATATTTAAAATCACATATGTGGTTCAAATTTTTAGTTCACATATTTGTTTTAAATGGCTTTGATCGAGGTAAACCTTCACTTATCCTTCTAGACTTTATTCTATTAGTAGAGATAGTGAAACATTCATTAGTTTATAAGCTTCTTGGAGTAATGACTTGCATATCTTTGTTTCCCCTGTAAACCATAACACAGAGCTGTGTGAATCTTTTGCTAAACAAAACGCGTCTTTTATGTTGAAATCATTAAATCGAATTGGACCTAAAAGTAGTTCCCTGCTTCTTCTCGGGTATCTGCAATGCTCACACACATTAACAGCTTATTATTATTATTATTATTATTATTATTATTACTATTAAATGAAGAGATAAATTACAAACTTGACCAATATCTAATATACAGGGCCCAGCACAAATAATACCCCTATTTTATTACATAAAAATCTTTTATTACAAAATCACAAGCATATAATTCTGTAACATAACGATATCACACTCAAGCACACCATGTGACATTTCAGTTGAAATTTTCATACTGCTGCCCATCCCCTGCAAGCCATTCGCATCCCCTACCAACCACACTCATTACCTCTGCTGGACAGACCCTCTATATAAAGAATGTGTTCCTACAAATGTATTTTAAAGTGATATTTCACTTATAGAATCTTATTTTTCTAATTAATTCACAAAACTGTGTTTTGAAATTTGTTCTCAGGAACAAAATAATTCACATGTTGAAGTGATTTCATGAATTTCCTACAGCCTTGTAGTATAGAAAAATCAGTTTCAAGCAGATTCATGACTTTTCTTCTCCACCACCAATTTTGAACTTTTTCTTTCGTGCTGATGTGACTTCAGGCAATAAAGATTATCCTGAGTTGTGTTAATGAAATTTTTGTAGAACTAATTTAGATTTAAAGGATGTCAAGTCACTTCACTGTAATAAGACCTTCAATGCATTCTGTGAAAAAATCAACTACTGAGCTGTATGTTTAGAAATAGATTAGATGGTAAATTTTATGTTACATAGTTTACCACAATAAAAAAATGAGCAGAAAAAGTTTAAAAAATCACACTCATTTGAACAGCTTATAAATCTTGATTTGCTTAAAGTTATATAATACACGGTGGGGCAAAAGTAGGTTTACAGTTGTTTGTATGGAAAGTAGTATAATAATAAGTAATAACACAAGAATCAACTGTTTCATATCCTCACAACTGTAAACCTACTTTTGCTCCACACTGTATTTGTTTATACAGCTTGAGGTACATAACATCTTTGCTAGTCTTTGAATTCTTCTTACTTTGAGCCTTTTCTTATTTATTAAATGGGAAGGCAAGTGTCCGTTTATATGTTTGAAAATTCTAGCGTTACTTGACTACTTGTACATGAACAGCATTCCCTTCTGTCTTTTTCCTTCAATATCATTAATACCATTATTTGGAGAAACATGTATCTAAGTCCTTGGGGGCAAGTACCTTTCCTTAATTTTTAGCACCTATAAATGAAATATTTGGCTTCTTGAACATGCAATCAACTGTAAGGATAGAAACAGAGATGAGGAAATAGAAATCAAATCAGTTGCAAATGGTAAATTTGAAGTTCTAAATGGAACTTAAATAAAAATGGTAACATGCAAGATTCTGTGTATTAGATTGTTCAATAAATTTGCTTTATTCAGAGGCTGTTTAAAATAAACCCATAAATACTTTAAAGCAACATTTATGAGGTTTTTTAATAAGTGCCATATTTTGCCATATATAATGCACATCCATGTTTCTGGCCCAAACTTTCAGGAAAAAACTCCTTTGATTTAATTTTTTAATTCATTTTGATTTATATTTAGATATGTGTTTTTTGTATTATAAAGGAATTTCAGCATTTATTTTTGAATATATTATGGTACAAGAAATTTTATGTAACAAATAATTACAAAACACAAGAACAGACACAAGGTATTTCAGATACTGCTTGTATATAATGCTCAAACTTATGTTTCCCTCAAAAATTTGGGCAAAAAGTGTGCTATTATACTCAGCAAAACACAGTATATATGTTTTAACCTGTGAAAAGTGGAGGAGTCCTCACAAAGAAAATTCTCTGAAATGCTCACCAAGTGTTCTTATTCTCAACTCCCTGGGAAGCTCTAGCTAGGACACCTTGGCCATTCATATATCTTGTGAAAAATTAAAACACAATAAACATTGGTGTACAGTTAAACCTTATTAATTCCATTATAAATTCAAGTTGCAAGCACCTATACAACATACACACATTTCTTGTAAATATTATTAAAAATAATTCTCTTCCATACATTTTTTTAATTTTATAAATAAATAAAGGGAATAAAACCTAAAGTCAGTGAGAGTTTCCAACACTGGAACAATTGAAAAGTATGTCCATTTGCCTTTAACTGTTGTATCCAAGTATTAAATCCTCTATGTGAAAGGACTTAGAACATTAGCAGCTTCAGGGGCGCAGTGGCTTTCGTTCAGTTCACTTTAATGGTTCCAGACCTTTGTACTCCTGTTTTGGGCTCCTCTCTGTCAAGTTTCTGAGTCTTGCTTCTTTTCTATTTTAGTCCTCAGGGCAGCATTTTCCTCTCTCTTTTAACCCCCCTTTTGGCCTCACAGCCTCACCTATAGCTTTGCCACCCCATTCACCACCCACTTCCTTCTTCCTTGGGGCTGGAAGGTGCACATAGCCAGAGTCACAGGTGATTTCTGCATGTGATCCCATGCCCTTAGGATGAGCCAGATGATTTGTCCTTGTCTCCTGAGCTACAATTAGTACCTTCATCATGTCCCTTACTCCAAGCCCATGATTTAGGCCACCTTTGAATTGTAACTTCTCTCTCAACATCTTTTTGAATTGCTAGTATCTATTTCAAAATTAACTAGTAATGTTATTTGATATAAGGAGGTCTTATTTTTAAAATGTATGTGCTAGGTTATATTTCTATTGGCTCTTCCATTCTTAGCCTCCAATATTTCTATCAGGTTTTACTTGGCATGCTGTCTGAGAAAGGAAGAATATGCTGTAGGTTTGCAAGGTGGACTGTACTCGGTCCTGAATTAGCTCACTTGGGACCTATTTGTGTCCTTGTATGCATGTACTCCCTGAGGCAAAGGCATTTGCACTGCACAAGTCTGTTTGTGTTTTATGATAATCTCATAATGTCACTTAGGAACAGGAGCATTGGATGAATCAGGAAAAAAGGGGGCTAGGTACTGTAGACAGAGGTGATTGCTCTCCCCTCCTACAATGGACTTGATATACATGGTTTGGGTTTGGTTTGGTTTGGTTTGGTTTTTAACATTCTGAACCAGAGATGTTCTTGTGCCCATGAGGTCACCGTCCTTCTAAAACACAATAAAATTAATTGCCAGAAAACTGAAAAACAGATCTATAAAATGCATAGCCTTTTTATTATTGCATTCAACAGATATAAAATTGGTTTGTTAAATAGACTTAAGACTTTCTAAATACCTTCACTGTCTTGTCACAGACTAGCAAGACCTTGGACACCAGCCCCAGCTGGGCGGCCAGATGCTCACAGCCCTGGTTCTGGGCTCTCTACACACACCAGACAGGAAGTGCTGTTTTCAAACAGCAACTCAGTCAGCGTTTTGCAGTGGTTACTCTATTCGAGTTTAGAAAACACTCAGGGCAGAGGGAAAAGAAATGAGTACTTTATTAATGGCCTGAAGACAATGTGTAGAGAAGAAACCTTTATCAAATATACTTAGTAGAAAGTAAACATAAAGTTAATGCTTGCCATGTCATGATGGGATCTGCAGGTATGCATCTTAAGACAAAAAGACAAAACTTTTGAAGAATGGGTTAATATCAGTTATAAAGTGTGAAGGTCTCTTCCTATGAAGCATTCTTCACAGAGAAAATTGCTTTCCCCATCCCCAACTCTGTGTGATTATAAGTAAACATCTTAAGAAACACTGAATCAGAATCCTTCATATGGTCTTGTACGTTGATTGTTTACCTTTTGTCTGCATACTGCTAATTGCTCTTAAATATACCTAATTTGTAGAATGCCGTTTTATTCACATTCATGAATCCTAGGTTCTACAGGGCTTTGAGCTTTTCCTCTGTGCTAAGAAAGCACTGAAGGAAATAGGCAGTCAGTTGGGATCAGAATTCAATGTGTCAGCTAACTCAGAAATCCCAATACAGAATTTAGCACTCCTGGTCAACAGATACTCCCTGGGGAACTTGGACTCCAAAAATCAATGATTGGATTATATCCATCTAACCCAAGCGTGGGTTTGATGGTGGCTGTTTCTATTTCCTATTACAAATAGAGTGATGATGTTTATTTTACAAGCATATATGGTAAAAGAACAGATATTTCTTTAAAGTATTAATTTTGTTAAATGATTTTTGCATTCCACGGGATTAATTTTCAAGATATTTGAACTGGAAAAGCTGAAATCACTGTAAAAGGAATATAGTGTCAGGATTTTTAGAATGAAACTAAATATGCGCCATTTAAGATGTCCATTTAGCCTAGATATGTAAAATATTAAGGAAATAAATTCTCCTGGCCAGATGTCTTATGTGTGATGAAACTGCAGGTCAGCCTTGGGTAAAAGGTAAGTGATGCCTTCAGAGGTCTTCTCAGGTTAGGAAGAGAAGGTGCGGCAGTTTGCCTTCATGGTGCTCGTCAGAAGTCGTAACGTTGGAAATATTCATTGTGACAAATAACAGAAAGTAGGCAATAGAGTTTGAATGGTTTATACTTTTATACTTCTATGTTGTGTTCCTATCTTACAGACTTTTATAGTATTGAATAAAGGGAAGGCCATCTTCCGGTTCAGTGCCACCTCTGCCCTGTACATTTTAACTCCCTTCAATCCTCTTAGGAAAATAGCTATTAAGATTTTGGTACATTCATATCCTTTTCAAGTGATCAATATTAACTATTTGTACATAATCTATAAGTGCTTTGTAGCTAAATATAAAATTAAGTTGGGACATATCCATATTTTATGCCTTTTGTCGCTCTCATTTTGTATCTACTTTTGTCTTATAAGCCTTGCTCTTTTTTATAAGCCATATTCTTAAAGTTTATTAGTCAGTAGATGTTACTGAAACTTACAAAGCCTTAACATTATGTATCTACATATATCTTTCCAATACTATATACTTGTATGTATTGAGTTCTACAAATCTAGTATAACATAACTATGTTTATCTTTACCATCTGCGGACACAGTTTGTGATTATCAGGAATTTGTAGTGAAGAATAACATAACAAAGAAATCTACTTCCAGAGCCAAGTTTAGATATATCTGTAGCAAAGAACATTTTAGTGTACTTTAGAATAAACCTTTAAGCATATTTTCCATTAAAGATGGTCAGGGTGTTTGACCAAAACTTAGCTAATGCTTCAACTTTCTTAATGAAATCTTGAAGAAAATACTGGGATATTGGCTGAATTTCTAATTTAAGTTATGGAATTATGACTCTGCCATGTAAAACTAATTACTTTTTAGTAAAGACTATGGAAGTGAATGAATGAAGTTTAGATTATATTTCCAAATGGTCTTTAGGGATATAGTGTCGTGATTCCCATGCTGTTAAAGAAAAACAAGAGTTTGCAACTAACGTCATCTGTTCATATTCATTTGCAAAAACTTCATTTCTAATGATCTCATTTGATGACTTTGGCAATAAAAAATGTAGAAATACTTGTATAATGATAATAATCTCATACTACATGATTTTTTAAAAAATAGGATTATAAAACTTAAAAGTCCACTCCATTTTTAAACTGATTACAAGAAATTCCTTAATGGTATAAATATGTTATTACTGAAAGATTTGAAACATAAAAACTGTATGTTCAGCATTTGTACCTTTATGGAGGTTTCCTTATCCTAGTTTTTGTTTCTAGTGCCATCATGTGGTCATGCAATGAAAACTTCCCTTTTCTACTTGGGGAAAATTTTTGTTTTGGTAATAAAATGTAGTAGAAAGAATACTGAATGTGAAGGTAGGAAACCTGTGTTCTAGTACTTTACCAAGTTACCTAAGTTCTCTAGGGTTTAGGCTTTATTTTTCTTATTTCTAAAATGTAGTGATTACACTGTTTGTTTTTCAAGGTCTGTTTTAGCTTTAGTTTTTTTAATGTCTTAGTCATTTGTTTTAGCTACACGTAGATCAGATCTACCAATATACAGGCCTGTTCCAAGTACTTAATATTAAATCATTTAATTTACACCTCAAACTAATGAGGTCTCTAGCTAATTAGGTCGATAAAAAATTAGCTCCGTTGTATAAAAGTCAGTGGAGGCATTAGAAGATTATGTGGCATAGAGAGCCTGAGTGATTTGCCCAGGACCACTTTTAGGCTGAATTTTAATTATGGCCACATCATATGAAGTCCTGACCTTCACAAGTATTTATTTTTAATCATATGCAATGCTGCTAAACTTAAAAAAAAATTCAGTCAAAATAGAGCAACCCAACACTTAGCATCATGCTGCACTTTGTACATAAATTTTTAATGTATCAAACTATATTATATAACATGTATTTAAGAAATCACAATATTGCAGGTATGTGCCCTCTTTGACAATTTCCTGTTGTAATCACTTAAATTGGCTTCAGTCAACCTCTGCTCAAAAATGGTGTGACTCCAGATTGCACACCGTCTTCCCACTCAACTTCTCTGGGCGGGGCGAGGCGGGGCATAAATATATTGATATAATAATAGTAGCAAAAGCAATACTTTGTACTTATATAAAGCTTTCTTGTACATGATCTCATTTACTTTGTATCACTACTCTGTGAGGCTGATATTATTATCACATTTTACCAATGACAAAACCAAAATTTAAAAAGATTAGATGACTTGCCCACAGTATTTTTGCCAATGAGCCCCAGCTAGACTGCATTTCAAGCTTTTCAATGTTAGTTTTATATAATATAATACATGGACTTGGATTTTTGTGTGTGTTCCTTAACAATAAACCACATTATTCAGCATGCTCATTATGTGCACTATTTTGACCAACTGTGTGTTTATGACAATGAGTAACCCTCCTGACTGGACAAAGAATGTAGAGTAAGTTCAACTTATATTTTAAACTACCTATTATGTGACTATATATATATATATACACATATGTGTGTTTGATATATATAAATATAGAGATGTATAGACATACATATTTAGGATTTTGAAGCAATGTATTAATAATATACCTTCTAAATAAAACCAAAGAGCATATTTATTAAATCCATTTCCAGGCATAATTACAAAGCAGGAAGGTGATACCCACTGACCCTTAGGCCTGTTGGTGTTGAGTCTAATATTTCCTCTCCTTTTCCTGCACTTGGTGGTTACCAGAAGCCCACCAGGCTTGGACACTTACACTTTTCCTTTAGGACCCACGGTGACTGAAGCAAATGTGATGAAAGCAATTGCAGCAAAGGGCCAATGTAGTAGACCTTGGCTCCTGATAAATTTCAGGTAAACTCAGTAAGTTAAGAGTTTACAGGGGCAGTTTACACATGCCCTAAGAAGACAATGCTGAGTGTCACAGAGTTTTCCCCTCCACCAGCCACACCCTATTCAGGTCACACCTGCATCCCTTTCCAGCATAGTAGTCACCAAAAATATTTGCAGAAAAAATATCCCAACAGTTGAGATTTTAGAACTTGAAAATTCAATAGATGGGGGGTGAAATTTACTGAGGTGAAAGGGTAGCGTTTTCAGAAACCAGAAGCCTTCCTGACTACATACAGGCCCTGTGGTGGGACACCCAGGTTTCTGATGAGCTGCTGGGGCCGCTCACAATGCCCACATCGTAACCACTGCTACTCTGCAGCTGTCAACCTGTAAAACTACAACCCCAGAAGCTTCATCAGTTCATAGAATGTTCCAGATTGGAGCCAATCAGAGAAGGGACAAAGATCATGAAGGAAAATTATACACAAAGAAAATTATACACAAAGAATACCTAAAGTATTGAAGTTAACATGGAGACCCACAGGTCTTTAGTCACTCTGGTTTCTGTGACTTTGTTTTCCAACTTCTGAATAAAGGATATAAACTTTGGAAACATCCACATTAGCCTACTATTTTATTCTGAATTAAATTTTTATATCTCATGACTCTAGAATTATCCACTTTGATGTTTTTTTCTCTTTTTTTAATTGTTGTTCAAGTACAGTTGTCTCCATTTTCCCCTCACCATTCCCCGCCCACCCACCCATCCCCACCTCCCAATCCTACCCTGCTTTGGCTTTGTCCATGTGTCCTTTATATATGTTACTTGACAACCTTTCCCTTTTCACTTATTACCCCCTTCTACCTCCCCTCAGGTTACTGTCAGTTTGTTCTTAATTTCAATGACTCTGGTTCTATTTTGCTCACTTGTTAGTTTTGATGATTAGGTTCCAATTATAGGTGAGATCATATGGTATTTGTCTTTCACCACCTGGCTTATTTCACTTAGCATAATGCACTCCAGATCCATCCATTAACAAAATTATTTTTCCAAGTAAATTAACCTGTCTTGTGGAAAGAGAAAAATAAAGACTGGCTAATTTGTCAATGTTTTCTCATTCATAAAACATGGTTGAAATTGAGTTTTTTACTTTCTAAAGGAAAATTGTTTTATGCCTCTGCAATATTATAGATTGGCCACTCCATCAGTTGAATGTACTAGATAATTCTCAGGAGACTTTTTCATTTATGTCAATGCTAAGACGTGTCAGACAGGAGCAGCCTAGATTTTATACAGCATTTATTTCTCACTCTGCAACCAGGACACTCCTTGTGTGGTAAAGAGTTGAATTTAGATTTAAGGCTATATTTTATTTCCATGAAAATAACATCAACCCACTTAGATTCATTTTACAATATTCATCTATTCGCCAACAGAGTGAAAAAAATTAATGTTATGAAGTAAAATTATTCTTTTATCAATTCTTGTTGGATACTGTCTCCAGGTACACCTTCACAGGAATATATACTTTTGAATCACTTATAAAAATTATTGCAAGGGGCTTCTGTATAGAAGACTTCACTTTCCTTCGGGACCCATGGAACTGGCTCGACTTTACTGTCATCACGTTCGCGTAAGTGCCTTTTTTGAAACTTCAAAGGAGTTTGTTTTGGCTTTCTGTGCATGCTTATTCATTAAAAGAATAAGCTTACTTGAACTGTAGAATATTTTAGTGTGCTTTCTACATTTAAGCTTCGGATTTTAGTTTAGTACAACAGAGGTCAAAGTGGCGATTCACCTTGGCATAAAGTCTTTGCAGCGGTTGAAATTACAATTTTCACATGTAGCAAACATCTGTCAGCAATTTTCACACATGCTGCTTTTTCAACACACACACACTCCCTAATATGAAATCAAATATGTATTCATAATACATCTGTGAAAATGGATTTTAAAAAATACAGGCACAAACAACTCTGCTGATGCACAAATTTTCATTGGCCTTACACAAAGTATGCACCCTTTCCATCTTCTTACATTAGTTTGATAGAACAATAAAAAGTAAGCATCTGCTAGCACTTGGTTCTGACAAATCATGTTCATAGGAAAAATAAGGTATTTAATATATTAAAATTTTTATTTCATTAGCAAGTAATTTTAAGACTTATAAACAGACATACTCTCTCTGCTACTTCCTAGTTCTAAAATGATTCCTTTTCTCTCTTCTTTCCCTTTATAATTGTCATCTTCTCTTTTTTCACCCTCAACATAAACGTAAACCTTCTTATTCTTACCTCCTTTCCAGGTACACTCAGTATGTGCACAACATCTGCATCCCTGCCCCTCCCTTTTTTTTCTAGTGATGAACTCCCCCAAGAATGAAGAAAGTCAGGAAAGTAATAGAAAGTCACAGCACTTGCTCTCGTCATTCTTTCAGGAGCTAACCTTCTTTAGCCTCTAAGAGGTATGAGGAGGTGGACAGGAGGGGAAATGGGGCTGGCGTACTCACAGCTCCAAACACTGCCTGTCTCATCTTATAATTCCTCATCTAGTTATGCGAGCCAGTTCTTCACCATTCCCTCTGACCACGGTTTCAAAGAAGGCATATTGAGACTACTGTTTTCTGAGAATTAAATAGCAGGAATATCAGGGGCATCATTGGGCCCCATAAAATATTGTACTTAATTTGCTTACCGACTTTGACTTCAGAGCTACACTGGGAAAACTTTGTCATGTGCACATAGTCCAGCAATCTGACTTTTCGTGCCAAAATTTCTCTTGGATGATTTTATGCATTTTTTTCTAACTGAAACCTTGAAACTATAGCCAAGTTTTCTTTCCTTTTTTACTTAATTCTCCTAAATTACACATGATGCTGATTGTATAGCTTTTCCTAATGGCAATAGGATTATGTACTTTCTGAAGTTTACATCTAGTTAATGGCATTAAATTATGTGAGTAAGGAAAACCATAGCAATAGACTCTAATTTTTAAATTGCTGCTTACAAAACTATCATTTAAAACCACCAAAAAGATCTTTATAAAAGACCAAAGCAAATATATAAAATCCTGCTTAAATCTTGAATAACTCTGATTTAATTCTACAGGTATGTAACAGAATTTGTAAGCCTAGGCAATTTTTCAGCTCTTCGAACTTTCAGAGTCTTGAGAGCTTTGAAAACTATTTCTGTAATTCCAGGTAAGAAGTGATTAGTGTAAAATGTAAGGCTCCTTATACCTACAGCTCTTTCTTTGTATCCTTTCTTTCTTTGTATCTTTGTATTGTGTTTGTGAACTCCCCATTGCAGATACGTGACAGAGTTTGTGGACCTGGGCAATGTCTCAGCGTTGAGAACATTCAGAGTTCTCCGAGCCCTGAAAACAATTTCAGTCATTCCAGGTGAGAGCTGGGTTAAAACCCGTTGTGTGTTTTTCAGCAACAGCTTCTCTGCTTGATATTCAGCATCACAGAATATCGGAACCATAATAGTCAAAATCATAACAAAAAGAATTAGGTGTTTCAAAGATAACAATTCTTATTATTGGGACATAAGTTTTTATGGTCTCACATTTTTCATCAGCCTTGGAGTTTAACAATTTCTTGCATGAGACACTGTAATAATAGAGTCTGTGTGGTTTACACTTAGAGATATCATTTTTGTTCTATATCAGTTGTAAGGATTTGGTTCCTGATTTATTTATTTTATTTATTTATTTTTATTTAAGAGAAAAAGAGAGAAGAATGGACAATGGGAGCAGAAGGGGAGGGGGAGAGAAAGCATTGATTTGTTGTCCCACTTATTTATACATTTATTGGTTACTTCTTGTATGTGCCCTGGCCAGGGATCAAACCTACAACCTTGTCATATCAGGATTAGCTCCAAACAACTGAGCTACCCAGTCAAGGCCTGGTCCTTATTAAATGTACCAATCTGTAATTTCTAATTTATTGTAGTCATTGATGACTATGTCTATACAATGTAATCTTAATATTGCTCTAAAATACAAGGGAATAAGATAATAAAAACTAGCATGACTCTGCATGGAAGTTTTATTACATAAAGTATAATTATAGTCTAAACCAACCCCCAGTATATAAAAATCTTTCTTACTTATAAGGAGGAATTAAAAAATATTTATTCTGTTAATCTGTTATAACACTGACTCTAATGAATAATGGGCCAAGTTTTATTACCAAAAAGAGAAATACAAGAGCCTCTCTTAATATAGGCTTCATGAAGACCATGAATCTCCTGTTATGTTCCCTCCAACATCCTGGGATATGGATCTTCATCCCATTGTGAAGAACATTACATTTCCAGAGGTCACCTCCAAGAGCACGTCAGCCTACCATGCTGCTCTTTCACTGACATTGGATTCATTTTCCAACTTGTGCATGGAATCTGTGTTTTCAAGAAAATTGTGTGAGGCTTTGTTTTTTCAGGCCTCTTAATTCTTTATAGTAATGGCCTTCTTTCTTTCTTTCAGGCCTGAAGACCATCGTGGGGGCCCTGATCCAGTCGGTGAAGAAGCTCTCCGACGTCATGATCCTGACTGTGTTCTGTCTGAGCGTGTTTGCTCTGATTGGGCTGCAGCTGTTCATGGGCAACCTGCGGAACAAATGTATACAATGGCCTCCCACCAATGCTTCCCTGGAGGAGCATAGTATAGAGAAGAATATAACTGTGGATTACAATGGCACACTTGTAAATGAAACTATCACTGAGTTTGACTGGAAATCATATATTCAAGATACAAGTAAGAATTATTGTTATGTAGATTTATTTTTTCATTGTTTATCTGCCCTCCATTTAGGCATGGATATTTTTAAATGATTGCATAACAGTTTTTAATCTCCTAATTACCATATCAATGTATGTGCAATGGTTTGCACATACATTTAATTATTTTATTAATAACTATTCTAATTTTGGTTCCTAAATGGCATTTTCTGTTGTGTCATCATATGGGAGGCCGAAGAATTCAGCTAGGAAAAAATTTTCCCAGGATCTTTGGTTGCTGATGGAAACAACCGAATAACATAAAAATTTCTAAAGCCCTTTTTGAACTCTAAAGGACTATGCAAATGTAATCTATTAAACATTAATTACTGAATGCCTTTTATATACTAGAAACTGTACAGGCTGCTGGGAAAACAATAGTAATGACACATGGCTTCAGGGTGCTCATAATTTAGTAGGTTATTTTTATTGTCATTTTATGGAAACCAAATGAGATGTAAAGGTAAACATTATTCTTATATTTGTAGAATAACAATAGTACCGCATAGGGTAGAAGTTATGGGAATCAGTTTGCTATTTTCAAGAGTATAGACAAAATAGTCAAATGTTTAAATAATCTACTGTAGAAGGAGGGAAAAATAATTGGCCTAATATTCTTTTTCTTTTGAAAGTGACAAGAAAAGTAAGTAAAATTTTCTCTTTTATTTAATTTTAGTATATGCCAGTAGCAATATTTCAAAAGCAGAAGAGTTAGAACATGATTCACGGAGAACAGGAATATACTTTTAGAGAAAAAACATTAAGTATATAAAACTTAGACTCTAGATGTACTTAAATTTAACTATATCTTTATTATGTTAAGGTTATGACTACTATTTAGGGGGAAAAGTCAAAGAAGAATGAAAACCTTAGTGAGGGGTTTTGTGGACCAAATAGAATTAATCATAAAAGGTTATTAATGGTTTGATAATTGTTAAAGTAATGATAATATAATAAAAAAACTATCAGCATTTTTTATAGTCGCAGACCTGGAAAATGCCTTGGTTACTACACAATAACTCTTCTACAATACTAGTGATATGCCAACAAATAATTTGCAAACAGTTGTAAATCTCTAGATTAAGAAAAATACTTTCATTAAGAAAAATACATGTCAGAGCAGGAACGTCCTTTATTCACTTTATGTGTCAACAAGTCCACTGCCATCATCAACTCTCTGAAATCTGTTCATTGTTTTTAAATCTGATATCAAGGAACTGACTATGTGGATGCATTTAGGTTTTATTTTCTCTAGTTAAAATTTAAAGGATGCCATTTTCCTTACATTAAAAATCAAAGATATCTGAGGTCATTTTCAGCTGTGAAAATCTACTCCCTAATAATATTTCATGTGTTGAAAAGTTAATTTAAACCAAACGCAAATATAAACAAAGTAATTTGTCTTTGAAAGTACTAGAATATCAAATTTATTAAAATTAAAGACAAACATGACTAAAAGTTATATTTTCTTCAGATCAATCTTACAGGTCATTGAATTTAATGGATAAATCTTCACTTATAAATACCTGGTACCAACAGTTTATCCAGAAACGACATGTTGCTTTCACTTTGCTTAATTTTAATTAAAAGTTAAATTCTTTCTGAGTTTTTCTGTCTGTTCAAAGAAGTAATGATGTTGGAAATGGAAATTATATTTCCCATTATGTTTTGTATCTGTTACAGAATTATGGATAGGATAAACTTCTCTGAAAGTTTAGCATCTAAAAAACATTTCTTCTTAGCAAATCTAAAATTTTTCTTCTTAAAAATTTCTCTTTCCACCCTGGCTGGCATAGCTCAGTGGATTGAGCACAGGCCTGCGAACCAAAGGATCACGGTTTGGTTCCCAGTCAGGGCACATGCCTGGGTTGCAGGCCAGTTCCCAGCAGGGGACACACGAGAGGCAACCACACATTGATATTTCTCTCCCTCTCTCCTTCCCTTCCCCTCTAAAGATAAGTAAATAAAATCTTTTTAAAAATAAAAAAAATTCTCTTTCCAAATGATTATCTAATTTCACATGTTTCTCTTCTTGTTATCCCTTTTCTTATTAATTCAGCAAACTTTATTGAAAGATGACTATGTTGTAAACACTTAACCATTTGACTTTTTGGCTTTCTCTTGAGGAGAAATAATATTTGTAAAGAAATAGTTGCACAATAGGACAGTGAATATAATGATAACAGAAGCATGTACATGTTAGTGGTAGTCCACTGGGAGTTCCCAATTTTGCCAGTCTTTAGTGGGAAGGGAGTAGAGAATCAACTGGATATTGAAGCAATTCAATATTACACACTTCAACTGGATATTGAAAGAGTCTAAAGAATTTGCCAGAAACAGAAAGCTTTGAGATAATGTAGTATTCACCTATAGTAATTATTTAAGCTTTAGTAAATAAGATTATTTTTTATTTCATTTGTTTCAGTAGTTGACATGACTTATGCATCCTTTACTGAAAGCCACCTATGATACATTCTAGAAGTTGGCAGAATGTAAATTATAATTAATTACTATACACTTATAAATTGTATTTAAAAATATAGAAGACCAGAAAAAATATGATTCCTTTATTTTAAAGTATGTGACTATTTAGAGAAAACAAAGGTATTCTTATTTATTTTTATAGAATGCAGTTCTTATTTTTAATGAGTGGTGGAAAAATACTGATATCTTTTAAATATTATGTTAATACCTGTAGTTATCACTACTTTTACATTTTCAAAGAAAAATGCTTTGTTCTATGAAGTAGTTAATCCCCCTAATATAAAATCTACTGTTTGGAGGGAAAAGGGGCAAATCTGTATCTTTGAATAATATAATGCACTTAAAACTACTCATTGAACTCTAAAAAACATCACCTGATCTTCTTGTTCTCATTTTGCAATGTAATGCAAATATTCATCATATGACTTTCTTTTTTCTAAACAGGATATCATTATTTTCTGGAGGGTTTTTTAGATGCATTACTATGTGGAAATAGCTCTGATGCAGGGTAAGCCAATAATTTGTGTGTGTGTGTATAAATTGAATATATATAAATGTGAAAAAATTATTTTATGTTTTTTATAGTAACTGACAGGTAACAGCCAACTAACTTTATTTATACTAATTTGCTATGATTATGTTAACTTATAAGGTGAGAGAATATTTAAATAATAGGCAAGCATTTATGTTTTATAAAACAAGAAGTAGTCCTGGCTGGTGGCTCAGTGGATTGAACACCGGCCTGTGAAGCAAAGGGTCACTGGTTTGATTCCCAGTCAGGGCACACGCCTGGGTTGCAGGCCAGGTTCCCAGTAGGGGGCATGCGAGAAGCAACCACACATTGATGTATCTCTTCCTCTCCTTCTTCCTTCTTTCCCCTCTCTAATAAACAAACAAACAAACAAACAAACAAATAATAGTTTAGCTCAAATGCTTTTCTTCTTAGATGAGTGTATGTGAGCTAGGAGCCAACTCCGGAGGCTCTATAGTAGGGACAATGAACAAGGTATGTGTTAAAATGCTAATTATCAGCTGAAAATAATTTTGTAAAATATTATTAGAAATTCTATGCAATATTTTAATGATGACATCAAGTAGATAGTAAAGTTACATCGAAGGTTTAGAAAAATAGTAGTTACTTACTTCTCATACTTCTATTCCTTGAAATAGACAAAGGTATAAGTATAGCATGCTACCAGAATAAAAAGCAGAATTTCCTCTAAACTTCCTTTTTTCACATTTACAGCCAATGTCCAGAAGGATATGTGTGCGTGAAAGCTGGTAGAAATCCCAATTATGGTTACACAAGCTTTGATACTTTCAGTTGGGCTTTTTTGTCCCTGTTTCGACTGATGACTCAGGACTTCTGGGAAAACCTTTACCAACTGGTGAGAACCTGAGGAGACACATACTGCATTTAAGTAGAAGCATTTGATAAAACCAAGTTAGATATGAAATTCAAACCCTGGCATGATATAGTACATAGAGCACAACTTGAAATCGGGAGATTTGAGTTTCTTCACCCTATTGATTATAACATGTATTAAGCATAGTGATTAAGCTGGGGACAGTGATTCTCTCTCCATTTCCCTCATCTTGAAACTTACTAACCATCCTTCCCAGACAGAGATCTTCCCAAACAGATGGCACACCCTCCCCTCAGTCCCATCTGTCTCCTCAAGTATTATCCCTCAGGTTGCAGGTGACAAAAATAATAATCAGATGTAGAAAGATGACTTTGGTTTTCCTTGACATTCATTTAAGACTTGCTCTTTGATGAAGGTCTCCATGGTATTTTACTTAAGCCTGTTTTATTCTTGGTAATTCTAAGAATTTCCTTCTAGAGATCAAAATGTGAATGTATAAGGGGAGAAGAAGATGAGGCTTAAAAACTGACAAAGATGTAGGAAGGATGTGAACATCATAATTATTGTTTATGTCAGAGTCCCACAAAACACACAAGTAAGTTGAAAGTTGAAGCCACCATTTGATGAAGTAATGTAAAAAAATAATGCTGATGTTGTTGTTTCCAGACATTACGTGCTGCTGGAAAAACATACATGATATTTTTTGTGCTGGTCATTTTCTTGGGCTCATTCTACCTGATAAACTTGATCCTGGCTGTGGTGGCCATGGCCTACGAGGAACAGAATCAGGCCACCTTGGAAGAGGCAGAGCAGAAAGAGGCTGAATTTCAGCAGATGCTCGAACAGCTTAAAAAGCAGCAGGAGGCAGCTCAGGTAAATTCACCAAAGGCAGTGCATCCTGTCCCATGGTACTATATATTTTTTATTGTATGGTTATTACAAAAATATTGGAGAGAAAGATAATTTGGTTGTACTCAGGAGAAGCTGAGTATAAGAGATTAGAAAAGATTTCTGCATTTTGATCATCTATATAGATAGTTTACTTTAATTATTCTAAGACGTTTAAAATATTGACCACAGTAAAACTCACTCATGCTATTTTAATCATTGGAAGATTTTTGGAATAAAAGGCAAAATGTGATTTTTGGGTTTCTTAAGTGAGAAGCACTTACTGAATAAGTATACTGGCATTAGGAGAAAATCCTAAGAAATCATATTTTCTTTAAAAAATTATTGATTATTATGTTAAAAAATTTTACCTGATTATTAGAAAATAGTCCATTCTTTTCTGTAACCAAAATGATATTGGTTTTTAATGTGGTTCTTAATTGCCTTTCTTACATAAATAAGGACTTCATTAAATCAATATAATATTCTCTGATATAGCAATACGCAATAACATATGAAAGTTAACAATTTTGTAAAGATCAGGTAACCTAAGGATTACTTGTTCTTATAGTGAGGTGTCAGTACTCCTACTTCAATAAAGTGACTTTCCTATCACTTCCATCTTTCCTCACTCTCTAGTTTAGCATACAAACTCATTGTCTTTACCCAAGTTGATCGGGTAATATTAATTTTTCGGAGGAATCTCTGTATTGAGTTTACTCTGGAGACAATAATAATAGTCAAAAACTTGCCACCCTGGTACCAGTACAAGATGCAATCAAAGGGCTCTTCCATCCCATGCTCACGTGGCCAGCATGCACCAGTGCTGAGCTTAAGAAGGCAGGGACAGTGTTGGGGAACTGAGTGTCTTGTCTTGCTTAGCAGAAACTACTGACCCTCCCTGTTCTAGTTTTCTGATAGAGTGCTGTGTAGGGCTAAGGAAAGGATTTTTATCACCTTCCATAAATTTTATTGATGATATTTTGAGGAGATTGTACAACTCTCTGTCAATAACTAGAGAAAGGACGTCAGCTCTTTATCTTATTCCCCCTACTTTTACATGTGACCTCAAGTAATTCATCAGCTTTTTTCCAAGCTTGTTTCTTTTTCAAAGAAAAAAAGACATTGCCAAGTAAATACCAATTTTTAGAGTAAATCGAGTCCCCCAAAGTACAATGAATTTCTGTGCTTGTTGATGCCTGATTGATCGTTTAGAATATACAGTCTGTAAAGCATAATACAAATACAATAAATGTTAGCTCAGGGAACACCAGGTTAACTCTGAAAATCTTCATTAGATGGAAAGAAAAAATAATTCCCCCTAATAATTGCAGAATTTCTTCTGTGTGAGAACAGCTCGAGTCAGCTAAATGTATGTTTGAAATGCTATGCAAATACTTGGGCCATTTGTTAAAAGGATGAAGTCTTCTCTAGCACCCTGCTGACACCATTTCTCCCCAACGTAGCAGGCAGCCGCTGCAACTGCCTCAGAGCACTCCAGAGAGCCTAGTGCAGCAGGTGGCCTCTCCGACAGCTCATCGGAAGCCTCCAAGTTGAGTTCCAAGAGCGCTAAGGAAAGGAGAAATCGGAGAAAGAAAAGAAAACAGAAAGAACAATCTGGTGGGGAAGAGAAAGATGAGGATGAATTCCACAAATCTGAATCTGAAGACAGCATCAGGAGGAAAGGGTTTCGCTTCTCCATCGAAGGGAATCGCTTGACGTACGAAAAGAGGTACTCCTCCCCACATCAGGTATGGCACCACTGAGGTCCCTGGCACATGGGGGGGATCAGAATGCCGAAGAGAGGGGTGAATTAAATCAGACTGATGAATTTTCATCAGCAGAATTGACTGCTGTGTGTGTTATATTTAAACACATCCTATCTTCATATAGCTATGTGAAAATTTTCACTCCACATATGTAAGTTTACAGCTTGGTGTAGTTGAGACAACACTGAGTTGAAAGTCAGGTGACCTGGATTCTCATACTGTCTGCTGGTATTTGTAACTAATGACATTTCATCTTTCTGGTCCTCAGCTGATCAGTAGTGTCTCTGTGTGTAATTTATGTTGTCCTCCCCTCAACTTCCTTATAAACCATCCATTGTGCTTCTGAACATTTTAGTCCTTAGAACTTTATCAAAAAGTTCATCACTCTGGTTTCAGAAATTTCAACCTCAAGCTCTAAGAACACTGAGCCTTATAGACAAAAAAGAAATTATGATTGATTTAAAGTGATTTTAGGAAAACAGACAAAAGCAATTTGTGAACAGTGACAAAATTCCTTGAAAAGAAAGAGCAGCAAAGACAAATGTAGCCTTATTCCAGTCAGAATGTTGATGTTGAGCAAGCGCTTACAGTGTCCCTAGTAATGTTCCAAGGATGTTTCCCTTTGAACTTGAAAAATGGTAGCTCGGGGTTTTGTTTTAAGTTGCAATCTATCTCCCCATTCATTAATCTCAAGGACTAGAAACCTTCTCTTTAAATTAAAATAATTTAACTTAATCTGAATGCACAGAAAGTAAAAATATTGTTAATCAAAAGGAATGAATAATGTTCTTTTATGAATGCTGAAAGCTCCTTCAACTTAATCTTGAGAAATTAAAGCACATTTCAAATGACTATATTAATATGATTTTATTTATTTTTTCATTTGGTTTCAAACTTTTAGTCTTTGTTGAGCATCCGTGGCTCCCTATTTTCTCCAAGGCGAAATAGCAGAACAAGCCTTTTCAGCTTTAGAGGGCGAGCAAAGGATGTGGGGTCAGAAAACGACTTTGCTGATGATGAGCACAGCACCTTTGAGGATAATGAGAGCCGGAGAGACTCCTTGTTTGTGCCACGAAGACATGGAGAGCGACGTAATAGTAACCTAAGCCAGACCAGTAGGTCATCCCGGATGCTGGCAGTGTTTCCAGCCAATGGGAAGATGCACAGCACTGTGGATTGCAATGGTGTGGTTTCCTTGGTTGGTGGACCTTCAGTTCCTACATCGCCTGTTGGACAGCTTCTGCCAGAGGTGATAATAGATAAGCCAGCTACTGATGACAATGTAAGGAAGTTTTAAATAGTTCAGGCATGGCTGGCCCATTATTACTGCACCAGCCAGTGTTTCTACAGAATGGAACCCCTTGAGAATGATTCCTGGTTGGTCAAGCTGTGAATGCACCTGCATCTTCTAATACCTTTATAGACTAACCAACTAAATCTTAAAGCCTCAACCCTCTCTTGCATAACACCTGAATGCATTTACTTATTAAACATGCTAAGGATAAATTAGGCACAGTAATACATTGCTGCCTCCGGTTGGAGGATTTGCTATATACCCATGCTGAACTTAGAGAGCATGACATCTTCCAAAACCCTGGTATAAAAGTGAATGAATGATGTCTATGTTTTAGTGTAAAGGGTGTATAATAAATCTTTCCAACAGGTTCTTCAATATAGCCCTGCTTTAGTTTAGAAGATTTTCAAGAACACTGTGCCTAAATAGACATCTTCATTGTTATCTTAAAATTTCTAGTCTTACTTAAAAAAATGCTGATATAGGTCTTCTCCAAACTAATCTAAATGAAAAGAAACAAATAAATTATTAATATAGACAGGTGAAAAAATTGCCTGTGTTCAAAGGTATGTTGTATGTTTGTGATATACACCCGGATGAGGAATTTCTAAATAGACGGTGCCTCTTATTAGACTGTTAACTCACTCAGAAATATATCAGCATGATGAGGCATGAATAAGTCAGAATTAGATGACATATTGCTTGGTACCCTGGATAAAACTGTTGTCCATGCAGCATGTATATGTGTGTTTTTAAATACACATTTTGCACTGGACAGTATGACTTAGTTGGTTGGAGCATTGTCCCATAACTGAAAGGTTGTGGGTTTGATTCCCAGTCAGGGCACATACCTAGGTTGTGGGATCCTTCCCTGGTCTGGGCACAAGCACATACAGTCTTCAGTCCATGCACCTACAAAAGGCAACCAATCAATGCCTCTCTCTCGCATCAATGTTTCCCTTTCTCCCTTCCTCTCTCTCTAAAAACGCAATTAGAAAATGTCCTCATGTGAGGATAACTAAATAAATCAATAATAAATATACATTTTGTGTTGTCAGTGACCATCTATTTCTTGTGCCCAGAAAATGAGATGTGTCACAATCATTTGTATTTCTTTCAAAATAAATAGCTACCTTGTTCAAAATAATATTCCTTGACCATTTATATGACTTTTTCATGTTGTTAGTTTTTTACTGTTAGTTCCAAAAGGGTAACTATTAATTATGTCTCATAAGAGATTATCAACTATACCTAAATTATCATGTTTCATACAATTATGAAATCAGAAAGTTAAAAAACTCAATTTTTGCTGTATGACTAAGTGGTTGACAGTTTGGACATTCCAGGTTACTAATACAATAAGTCAGCAATACCTGCCATTACCACTTAAATATGAAAGTGCATGATGCATGTGTTTCATGAAACGTATGTGTCACATTGCTTGTCTACTTATCATATTGCTCAAGTTTAGTTATTTAATACGTTAGCATTTTCTTTCCAGGGAACAACCACTGAAACTGAAATGAGAAAAAGATGGTCAAGTTCTTTCCATGTGTCCATGGACTTTCTAGAAGATCCTTCCCAAAGGCAAAGAGCAATGAGTATAGCCAGCATTTTAACAAATACAGTAGAAGGTTTGTAACAAATTCCACTTTGATTTCAATTAATTTTACTAAACTTATATTGTCTCTTTTGAAACAAATATCGCTATTCGTGCATTGGAAACTGTACACAGGGGTGGCCAAAAGTAGTTTCACAGTTTTTCATATGGAAAAGGACATGCAGACTATGATTATTACAATAGCTTTATTAGCTGCCTTTCACATACAATTATAAATCTACTTTGGCCCACACCTGTATTTTAAATTTATAATAGGTCTTATTCAAGAGTTGTTATTTGTTATACCTACTTATAAATTCTAGGAGCTTTAAAAACTATTTTAATTTAATGATATTGGACCTCTAACAAATGTTTTCCTGTGTGTAGAAACTCCTTGAAAATGAATAATAAGCATTTCTATTGGGGGTTTCTAATCCCATTAGCCATAGTGATCCTCTCTTCTGTTCTACTTTGCTTAAGACTTTGGACATCAACCTAACTACTCTCAAAATTGGAGGACAGGAGTAGGTCATTTTCACAAAATAAAAACAAATTAATAAGATGATTCTTGGCTCAATTCATCCCTATCCTATCTCTTACAACCTGAGGGTGATATCTTAGCCAGATACTAACAGAGAATTACACATAATATCTACACTACCCCAACCCATGTTTCTATTGAGACTTCATTTAAAAGATCATTCACTTAATTTAAGGCCAAGTGCTGAGCCACATTATCAATGCACACAAGAAAAAAAGCTATTCTGCCCTGGTTAATGTGGCTCAGTAGATTGAGTGCCAGCCTGTGAACCAAAGGGTCGCTGATTCAATTCCCAGTCAGGGCACATGCCTGGGTTGCAGGCCAGGTCCCCATTGGGGGAACACATGAGAGGCAACCACACATTGATGTTTCTCTTCCTCTCTCCTTCCGTTCTCCTCTCTAAAAATAAATAAATAAAATATATTTTTTAAAAAGCTATTCTTTGCTACTTCTGTTCTATGTATATGTCTGAAGAAATATCTTTGGGAGTCTAAAAACTAAATATTTAAGATTTTTTTAAGTACAAAAGTGGTTGACTCTGTAGCAAAGGGGAATGTATTGATTACTGAAAAAAAGTCTAGTAGATCTGAAATAAATAAGTATATGCATGTGTAAAATATAAATTTTGGTGGTTATTATTTTTTAATCTAGAACTTGAAGAATCCAGGCAGAAATGCCCACCCTGTTGGTACAAATTTTCCAACATATTCTTAATCTGGGACTGTTCACCATATTGGCTAAAAGTGAAACATATTGTCAACCTGATTGTGATGGACCCATTTGTTGACCTGGCCATCACCATCTGCATTGTCTTAAATACTCTCTTCATGGCCATGGAGCACTACCCCATGACAGATCATTTCAATAATGTGCTTACAGTAGGAAACTTGGTAAGCATATTGGAAGGTAAATGTGTTCAGTCTTCAATTTTTTTTATTTTAAGTAACTGTTTACATTTAATAGCTTACAGCAGTCTTTCTACCATACCTCTGACTCCTGGCTCCTAAAAAAGATGGGAATTATGCCTAGCTATCTACACTATACATTTTACCAACAACAATAGCCCTTAACATTGGAGAAAAACACAAGAGAGTAATAGACATAGGACTATTGAAAAGAAAATGTTGATAGTTATAACTTTTTCAAGATGCAGAAGCAGTTTAAGGACACAGTTTTTGAAATGACATTATCACAGTTCCCCTACTTGTATTGAAGTAGAAGGATAAAATAAAATTGCTTAGTCAGCAGTATAAGCAGTAATGCAACTACTCAAAAAATGTCTCCAGCTTTTTTTCTTCCAGTATCTAGGTAGGACATGTGTTGCTTTACCCATCTATTCCATATCAAAACTATAAAATATTGAAAACCTCCATGTTGTATATTTTATGATGTATGTATTTATGATTATATGATTTTATGATTATATTACAAGATTAACAAGGCCATTTTTGGTGCAGGTTGCCACTTAATTCTTTTCTGTGCTTAAAAAACATAAATTAAAGTGTTTGTCAATTGACTCAAGTTAGGAATGTTAGCTTTTATTTGCTGAAAGAAAGAGGGCTCTAGAGTAATATATGCATTTTCCATAATATTTGTTTTGTGGTTTAAATTTTTAATGGTAAAAAGCAAAACAGGTAAGATATCCTGTATTTTAGTATATATATTTTAAAGCCCTAGTATTTATACTAGAGAAGTAAATTTATTTTTTCATGTGCATAACAAATTGATAATAGTAATGTACATATTATAATAATAACTATACATGTATAATAACTATCTGATTTGAAGGAAATGAGGATAAACATGGATTAATAAAATTTGTCATGGGCCAAGTCTTGCCAATACCTGTGCTGTAGAAAATCTGGAGGAAAAGCAGTTTGACATAACGGGTAGAACACTGGTTAAAAATAGAATTGCACTCAAATCCTAGTTTTGCCATTTTCCAGTTGCATGATATCAGGCAAGTCATTGAATCCATTGGAAGTCCTCTTTCCTCATCAGTAAGGTAATTATAATACCAGTAAGGTAATTATAATACAGGTAAGATATAATATCAATAAGGTAATTACAGGGAAAGCAGCATAAACATTTTGTTCTAACAGCAAATAATGTGTTATTCTACTTTATGATTATGTGATGGAACTACAGTAATTTTTTTTATCTTAGGTTTTCACTGGAATCTTTACAGCAGAAATGTTTCTGAAAATTATTGCCATGGACCCTTACTATTATTTTCAAGAAGGCTGGAATATCTTTGATGGTTTTATTGTGACACTTAGCCTGGTAGAACTTGGCCTCGCCAATGTGGAAGGATTATCAGTTCTCCGCTCATTTCGATTGGTAAAAAACAAAACAGAACAGCAACAACAAAAACTGTCCAGTAATAAGGGTTTTGCATAATATTGTCATAGGTTTGAACATACAACCATTAACATTTTAAGTTTTTTGTAATATTTGCATTGTCAAAAACTGTTCCTAAATGGATAAAATGTCCCCATTTATTAAAAAAAACTTTATTGCAAAAAGCATAGTCATGAAAAGTTACCATTTTTACTAATTATTTTTCCTAGAGATGACTACAGTTAATATTTTTGGATCTAAAAAGTATTTTTAATGAAAATATATCATATTTTAGTAGTAACTTGAAAATATAAACAGTCCTTTGTTGCAATGGATTATGATCAGATACTAGATGTGCATGCAAAATTTTTTCCTAATTCTACCTCTGGAAAATACATTCCTTCCCAAAAATCACAAGAGAGAAATCTGTAGGATTACTTAACATGCCCATTGATTCACATGTGTGTTCTTGCATATCAGATAAAGAATTGTAATCATGACAAACATTCCAACTTTTAAAATGCAGGCACATCTAGCTATGTCAATGCCCAAAAAGAGCATTAATGAATAATAAACACTTTTCCCCACTTAGGGTCCAATATGATATTACCTTGCACTCTGTTGACAAATAAATATCAGTAGAGGTCATTGCAATTCAGATGTTAATATTAGTGTCAGGTTTGGTATGTCTTATAACCACTTTCACAAAACAAAGGACAGTTGGACACCAAGGTATCATTAAACATTTACTCTCAGGGAAAATATGGAAGAACCAGATTCTTGTTATGCGGTTGAAAATTATTCATGAGCCTGAAAGGGTTCAAAGGCAAGGTAGATATAACAGATTCAACATTAATCATCATTTTGGTAGATAATAATATATGTAATACTTTTAATGATCATGATTATATATATATATATATATTTTTTTTTTATTTACCAGCTCCGAGTTTTTAAGTTGGCAAAATCTTGGCCAACATTAAATATGTTAATAAAGATCATCGGCAATTCCGTGGGGGCCCTGGGAAACCTCACCTTGGTGTTGGCCATCATTGTCTTCATTTTTGCCGTGGTCGGCATGCAGCTCTTTGGCAAAAGCTACAAGGATTGTGTCTGCAAGATTGCCAGTGACTGTGAGCTCCCACGGTGGCACATGCATGACTTCTTCCACTCCTTCCTGATCGTGTTCCGCGTGCTGTGTGGAGAGTGGATAGAGACCATGTGGGACTGCATGGAGGTCGCTGGTCAAGCCATGTGCCTTACTGTCTTCATGATGGTCATGGTCATTGGAAACCTGGTGGTATGTGCCCATTTAAGATATGTATTTCAGAAATAGATTAAGAGCAGAATAGAATGGTGACTACTTTACCCCAAACAAAAACTATGATTAATAATTTATGGTCTCATGCTTATCGTCTCATTTTGACAACATAGCAATATAGCAGGGACCCTATAGTAATTATACTCAACACCACTTTATTAACCATCTCATCACATTTATTATGTGAATTCCAATACAGTATCATATTGAAAACAGGCCTAATAGGATATACTGGGAACATTCAGAGACACGGGGAGAAGTCTAAAATCAATTTAGAATAACCCAATCTAATATGCTAGTTTAGGACTAAAATGTGGTGCATGTAAGTGTTCATAGTGATTTTGCTATTTCGTTGTCCCTTTGTGGCAGTAATGTTCAGTCACTCTGTCATATGGCAGATGCGCTAGCCAATCTGGGTTGACCATTTCTCTAGTGGCTCTCAGTCAAAACAAGGATTGGCTAATCATTTCTGAGATTAGGCAAATGGAGTAACTGATCAACTCGTCTCTTTCTCTTAACTTTGGAAAATTAATTACTTTTTATAGTATAGAAATACATAATATATTCCAAAAATGCATGTGTATATATATTAATATGCCAGTCTTATGGAAATATTAGGAATTATTTTAAAATAGTTCTCCTAATTAGTCAATTAGTCCAATTAGTGGGGTATGAAAAATTCAGTAGATTAAGAAAACAAGTATCAATGCCTATGTTAAACCCCTAATTTTTATCTCGTTTTTCAATTAATGTCCAATTCAGTATCACTCTTTATCAAAATGAAACTATAGGGTACATTTAAATTCATAATTTCAAACACCAATAATTTTTAAGTTTAGGATTAATATAAATCTATTATCTCATAATCACACAATTTTAAACTTAGCTAAACCTTAGGGCATCTCATTCAACTTCTTCATTTCATAAGTGAGAGAACTTAAGATCAATAGAAATCCTCTCCTTGCACAAGGATATAGGTATAGTGAAGTAGCTATTGAGCAAGATCACAAATTCAGATTGCCCAATTTCTACTCACTATGCTATGGTGTTCCTTTCTCATCTAGTTGTTAGAAGTTATAGTTTCCTCTACACTGAGAGGAATAAGTGAACCCAATCTGCTCTTCTTTATACTGGGGTGAAATTATAGTCATGTTTGCATTATTTTTAAGGTCCTGAACCTCTTCCTGGCCTTGCTTCTGAGCTCATTCAGTGCAGACAACCTTGCAGCCACTGATGATGATAATGAAATGAACAATCTCCAAATTGCAGTGGATAGGATGCATAAAGGAATTGCTTATGTGAAGAGAAAGATATATGAATTCATTCAACAAGCCTTCGTTAGAAAAAAAAAGATTTTAGATGAAATTAAACCACTTGATGATCTAAACAATAAGAAAGACAGTTGTATGTCCAATCATATAACAGAAATTGGGAAAGATCTTGACTATCTTAAAGATGTAAATGGAACCACAAGTGGAATAGGAACTGGCAGCAGTGTTGAAAAATACATTATCGATGAAAGTGATTACATGTCATTCATAAACAACCCCAGTCTTACTGTGACTGTACCGATTGCTGTAGGAGAGTCTGACTTTGAAAATTTAAACACAGAGGACTTCAGTAGTGAATCAGATCTGGAAGAAAGCAAGGAGGTAAGATTTTACAGATGTTGGTAGGTATAAATTTGTATGTATATACATGTATTATATTGCTTGTATTTATGATTATATATTATTTAATTTAGATTTTTTGCCTTTATATAAAGCTTTATTTCAATGAGAAATCAAACATTTAGGCCCAGGAAGATGATTGATAAATTGAAGAATAATGTAGTTTTTGGATGAGTTTTCTTATCTTTATTAATGGATATTTGTTAGATGGTGAATGAATGAATGATCCAAGAAATGAATAAACATCATCTGATTTAATAATTATAATAATCTTAAAAGGAATGTATATAACTTTTCAGATAAAAAAATTAGCTTAGGGAGCATAAGGTCCTATAACCAATGAGGGGGATAGCTGAGAATTGAACTTAGAGTCTTTGTTTACAGTTCTATATATCTTGACTAACATTGAATATCACAGTTAATAAGAACAATTTAATATTTAGTAAATATGAGTAATCCACTATAGAGTATCCTTCTAACATACAGACTGATGAAGGAATTATCTGGGTTTAGGAATGATGTGAGAATTAAGTTAATATTTAATTCTTCTAGTGCTTTGTGAAAATGCTAAATCTTAGTACAATATCTTTTTCTTTGATATTATGAGGGTGTTTTGTTGAAAGTCTTTAATAGAGGTCATTTTAATTTTTAATATGCTTAGTGTACATTAGACATATTTACTAATATACAATGTGCACAATTCAATATTAATATTTTTAAGATTATAGAGCATCTCATTTATGTATGATTTAACATATAAATATATCTTATATATATAATAATAGTAGTTCACTTTTTAAATTGTACATACCTAGCTTTAAAGGTAAGAGTTATTTTCAAAAATAATATACAAGGTCTAGCTGGAAAAAGTCCAGAAATTGTTATTTAATTAGAATGGTATGTGTGACATCATTGTAACCTGGAAGTTAAGGAGAGTGGACTGAAATGTGCATGTGTGAACAATGACAACTTCACTGTATTAGTCAGTGGGGGCGGTAGACACCATTGAGTGAGCATATGCACTGTGTGGCTATTGCATTCAAAATGACTGAACAACTAGAGCAATGAATCTACATCAGATTTTGCTCTAAGCATGAACATTCCTCCATGCAAACTATTCAGATGATTCAGAAGGCCACAGCTATGGGCAACTGGTGATTGGCAGCTTCATCACCACAACATGCCTGCTCATGTATCATGTTTCATGCAGAGTTTTTTTGGCAAAACATCAAATCATCCAGGTGACTCAGTCCACTACAGCCCAGATTTGGCACTCTGCAACTTCTGACTTTTCCCAAAACTAAAATCACCTTTGAAAAGGAAGATATTTCAGACCACTGGTGAGATTCAGAAAAATCCAGCAGGGCAGCTGATGGTGATTGGGAGAACTGTGTGAGGTGCTAAGATGCCTACTTTAAAGGGGACAGAGGCATCACTGTCCTGTGCACAATGTTTCTTGTATCTTCGTCAACAAATGTCTTTATTTTTCATATTGTGTGGCTGGATACTTTCTGGACAGATATTGTATATGCACACATTCGTATTTTGTTTCCTTTTGACCCTTAAATTCCAATTTATTTTTAATATATTGTAACTCTTAGTAAATTTTGAACTCCTACTAACCCTATAGACTATGGTCTCTGTAACAAACCCATTCTAAAATAAAAGTAGAAACATCCTAAGATCAAGTTAGAGAACAAGAAAATACCATTTAATCTCTTACCCTTAAAAAAATATCATGGAGAATTTTATTTGCTTTGCTTTGTTTTCACACTCAGGGTCAAAATCGTTTAATCAGTAAAGAACATTTTTAAAAAGAAAAGATGTTGCATAAAGCCATTGGGGTTGTGGTTATTAAGTAGTTCATGTGCAAAGCACATCAGATGCCTCGGGTGTAATGTGGCCTCTGCGCACTCTAGGCTCACTTGTTAAGTCATCCTGCCAAAAATGTGTGTGTGATACAAGTCAGGGTAGAGTTAGCTGTTGAGAGTCACGTGTGAAAATATACATATTTTCAAATGAACTAGCTCATTTTGGGTGTTAGTAAATTATAGGCTGATTAATGGTTTAGTAAAAAATAAAATGGATTTTTAAAATAGCCTATTAATTTCAAAAACTATGAAAACCATTGGGCTTATTAAGTGAATTTCAAAATAAAATTGAATTTTAATTTAAGAACAAAAAAGGAAAACTTAAGTGACCTTATTGATTTTTAAAGCAATAAAATACTTACTTGAAAATGTTTTAGTTTTGCTGTTATCCAATTACTTTACTATTTTATCTGAATTTATATTTAATGTACTAACATAGAAACAGACTCCACGCATCTTCCCCTTCCATTTTTGAGTAATAGTGTTATTCTCCAACTACATAACCTACTCAGAGCCAAATTATCTGTGATTTCAACAATGAGGAATATAACAATACATTGATAAAATATACGTGTTATGAGGGCTTTAATAACATTCATTTAGCCTGTAATAAAATGAAGAAAAATTCAAAAAGAACTCTGATAGTTTAAATAATATAAATAATAGAAGTAAATATGCCATAACTGTATATTATCTCAAAAATTATATTTACAGAGAATTATTATTTTTAAGTATAAATGACTCATATATATAAATTAACAATATACTGGATCTCAAAGTAAACCTCAATAAATTAGAATAGCAGACACTGTATGATTATTATCTTCATAAATTCGAAGCAGAAGACATCAGGTAGCTCATTATCTAATCACAATGCAGTAACAGAAATTAATAGTGGAATAATAGAAAAAAATTTAACCACTTGAAAAGTAAGAGATTTCCTCCTAAGCAAATATTGGGGCTTTTCTAATTTATAGAACAGTGGTTTGCTTAGTACATCTTTCTGATGGCCATTTGTAACTTCATTAGCAATCCAACTTCATATTTCCATTGCAAATTATGGTAAAAGAGTTAATATAGATGATTTCCTTTTCCCTTTTCTTACTCAATTTCACTTCAGATCTAAACTTAAAATCTATTTCAAAGAGAATTCAAAATCAGTTGAGAAAACTAATCCTTTCTTGCTAGAGTACTTATCAGTTACCCAAATTAAAATTATTTAATTTTAATTCCATCTTACACACAGAAACTTAATGAAAGCAGCAGCTCATCTGAAGGCAGCACTGTAGACATCGGCGCACCTGCAGAAGAGCAGCCTGTAGTGGAACCTGAGGAAACCCTTGAACCTGAAGCCTGTTTCACTGAAGGTAAAGAAAATGACCCTGGTGTTAATCTTCCAATTATGGAGTAAAGTTATTTTTAGTTTTCGATCCCACATAACAGAATACAACTTCGTTGTAGATCTACTTCAGTTACCTCTAATATGCTAAGAGATTTGTAATCTATTGTTAGGTTTTGGTTATCTCTACACATTCTGTGGAAGAGACCATAAGCATGGAAGAAAATATTTTAATATAAACAAAACTAGTGACTAATTTATCATTTAAAAAAATGATTTTACAAATTGGCTTCTTAAAGACTAGTCAGAATTCTCATACACAGAATTTACCTTTAAAATGACTTTAATTAAATGAGTTGCAAAGACTAACCTGGATTTTTTAGTGAAGTCATCATTTTCCAATGCTGTTAGATGAAACAGAAAATAAGCTCTGCCCAATACCTGGTAACTGAACAGCATCTAGTCGAACCTGCTATAGTATAGAAAATAGGCCTAAAAGCTTTGTTTTCCCCATGAGTAGTATTGCCCATGGTCAGATTTTCTGGGGAATTTGAGTTTTGAAGAGATGAATATATTTGCATATTCCTTACTTAGTGATCTCCTCTTCAAAGGCTTGATATATAATGTCTCCCTCTATTTCCTATATAAATTATATACAACAAAGTCCTTCTCAAACTATCTCCATCTGACCATAGTGAAAAAGAGCTCTACAGCTATAATAAATATATCCATTTAATTCTCTTGATAACTAGCCATATATTCTTTCATGGGTCCTCTTCTCTCTTTTGACTGTTAAAAGCAGTGTAGGAAGGGGATGAGAAATCAAAGCAGGACCGTGCTAATCAAGTTTTGGTGGACAAAATTAATTTTGGAAATTAAGTAAGCTCTTCTAGGCGCACCACAAGAAAACCTTAAAGTAGCACACTAGTATTGTTGGGAGAGATCTATGTTATTACTCTATATCCTCTTTAAAAGGGAAGTTTTCTGTTTATTATTAATTTGTAGTTTGAAGTCTTTTTCTATAGTGACTTTAACAAGAGAGCAATGAGATGATGGAGGATAAGGCAAAGCTACTTCATATTGATTTTTACTTTACAAAATTCATTCTTGGAAAGTAACAGTTGAGTCAGTAAAAGCAGGTGTTATTAGCCAGGGAACCATTTAAAGATCCTGAATAATTTTTGCAACTTCACGCAGCTAACAAATATGCTCTTGCTACTCCAGGCCTAGAGAGTTATCCTAGCAAGAGAGAGACAGCAATAGGAAAGAGAGGATGGATCAGGGACATGCCAGAAGTTACTGTTGAAGCTGTAGAAGTTATTTTATCTATTTAAACATTATACTTTCAGGCTGTGTACAAAGATTCAAATGCTGTCAAATCAGTGTGGAAGAAGGGAGAGGAAAGCAATGGTGGAACCTGAGAAGAACATGTTTCCGAATAGTTGAACATAACTGGTTTGAAACCTTCATTGTTTTTATGATTCTCCTTAGTAGTGGTGCTCTGGTGAGTGAATATTAAGCAAAAGTGGTAAAACATTAAATTTTAGAATAATCTAATATTGGTGACTTATTAATCCTTTCTGTTGCATTGCTTTCGGAAATGCACTTTTCCCTCTGAATGCTCATTGTGCATCCATTTCCATTTCCACAGCATCGGCCATCAGCTCTGTTTAATAAATCCAAGCTGTTATCTCTACTCATGACTCCTTCCTTAAACATATATACATTTTCATTTCCATCCACCACCCATCTACCCACCAACCCACCTTCTACCCATTTCTAGTACATGTTAATTACCCCACTTCATATCTTCCAGACTATAGACATAATGTGTAACTATTCATTTCTGAACTCACTATGTATGCATACACTTCTAATAAGATGTTTATTAGTTTTTGCTTATTCAGTAACCCAGAAAATTTCTCCTTTCAGTTTATTCATTATAACCAAAAATATGAATATTCAATTATTTATATTTTAATAATAAAGTAAGCATGGCAAATACAGTGACACTAAATGGTAGTCCTGTGATTGGGACTTTGTAACTTCTAAACTCAGATAAGTTTTATTTCTAAATGGTATTATTTACCAATAATAATGATAAATATTATTATTATCTCTTTATGGACAGTCATTAAGTCCTTAGGAACCACTTCTCTGCCCTTTTTGAATTGTGTAACTATTTTTATGCTACTCAAGAAACAATGAATATTGGTAACAAATATTGGGCAGTGTGCCTAAGTGACTCATTTAAGGATTGGTTTCTCTTTATATGAAGGTTTTCTTTACATCAGAATCAATTTACATTTACATAAAAATAATTTAGAAAAATATAAACTATAACATATAAATAACATTTCAGAAAGCATTGACACAAATGGAATACTTAAGCCACAAGATAGATGATAGGTAAATGCAAATAATAGATAGATAGATAGATAGATAGATAGATAGATAGATAGATAGATAGCTTCCCTGATTGAAACAAAATTACCTTAGTTTCTTTAACTTAGGTTCATAATTAGAATATAGGCCTGTATTTTCCTAGCTATTTCTCTGATGAAATAAATTTCTCTACATTCTACTTAAGACAAAAAATAATCCTTTACCTTTGAAATGAATGTGAGACTTAGATACCAAATATCAAGAAAGGTTCCTATTAGAATAATACTTACTGTGGTCTAAACAAGAAGTAATTTTTATCTTACCATCATTGTCTCTGCTGAGAAATATAAACTATCAAGAAAATGAAAGGAAAGGGGGATAAAGAACCCAACTATGCAGTAAATTTGGAAAGTGTGATGATCAATTTCTGCTTTATGAAAAGTATAAGCTTCACTTTTTATTTTTTCAACCTCCTTTGTATAGCAAAAAGCCAACGAGAGGAAGCAAAAGAAATTAAACAGAAGGAATAAATAACTTCAAGTTGGGGTAGCACCATCACAATACGACTTCAAGAACTATTTCCTAATAGGTCAAATTAATTCATTAGAATTGTGCTTTTACTTTTTTCTTTCAGCTATAATATAAAGGGAGTGTGTAACTTTCCCCTTGTTTCATTAAAAGATCTTTTTTTTTAAAAGACTTTATTTATTTTTAGAGAGAAGAGAAGGGAAGGAGACATCAAGATGTGGTTTGCTCTCGCACGCCCCCTACTGGGGAACTGGCCCACAATCCAGACATGTGCCCTAACTGGGAATCAAACCAGCAACTCTTTGATTTTCAGGCTGGCACTCAATCCACTGAGCTAAGCCAGCCAGGGCCCATTAAAAGATCTTTAAGAGAAAAAAAAGTAGCAATCGCTATTCTTCCTCTGTCCTCCTGTTCTAATTGATCATCATATATTTACACATATATATGATCAGAAAAAATAGCCTACAGAGTATAATAGTTTTAGAAATCTAAAATGTATAACTTTTCTTTATAGGCATTTGAAGATATATATATTGATCAGCGCAAGACAATTAAGACAATGTTGGAATATGCTGACAAGGTTTTCACTTACATTTTCATTTTGGAAATGCTTCTAAAATGGGTGGCATATGGCTATCAGACATATTTCACCAATGCATGGTGTTGGCTGGACTTCTTAATTGTTGATGTATGTATCCTCCTTATCTTTCTCTTCCATTCAAGGTAGTTTGTCTTATCTGTATTGTAATTCTAGACTACTGAAACTCTTGACCACTATGTTGTGTTGATAGGATATGCTAAAAGTACCTAAACTAATTCACTGAACAATACTAGAGTTTTTGTAAGAGTATACTAATTTAGTAATGATTTAGCATTGGAGGGATGGGATTTATGGTCATTATATGGGCAAAAACTGAATGAAGAAAAAACAGCAGTGCATAGGGAAAGTGGTAAAATTGGATATGTTGCTTAAATTCCTTTTACATACGGTGAATCAGGCAGATGAGTTTCAATTCCAGCCCTGCCACTGATTGGTTCTACGCCAGTGAGTAGGTTACTTGGCTCCTGACCCTTATAAATGGTGATGTTAGTGCATCAATTTTTAAAGGCACTCATTAAACGGTCATGAAGGTGGGAGCTCCTGTCAATTTTTAAAATTCCCTTTGACTACTCAAAGTTTTTAAAGGATAGGTTTAAAGAGCATATGGTATAGATTATAACTTCATTATAGCAGGTAAGGTATACAGAGTAGAGGGCAAAACTATTTTATGAAGTGGTGAGAGTTTTCCTAGAGTGGTGACTAGTAATGCACCAGACCTCCACAGATTTGTATACAAATGATTAATACTTCATTTGCCCTAAAACAAGTGACTGCCCTGAAATTTGTTAAAGTTCAACATCATGTTTCATGTTATGAATCTGGAATAATTTTAGCTTCAGAAGAGTGTATCCAAATTATCACAGATTTCATAGACAACAGTTTTATCCTCCAAAAGATAATAATCCATCAGGTCTATACAAGCTTCTTATAGAATGCATTTCTAGAGCTAAGAGTCATGCATACATTATATCTTTGTAATTCTAAACAAAGACAAAGCCAGAGCTATTTGGAAAGCTTAATAATGTTACAATGAAGTAAATGAATTTAGAGAAAACCTCAAAAGAATCATTTCATCATATCATGAAGAGAAATAATTTCTACTATTGTAGTTGCAAAAATTAAAAGTTATATTTCAAAACTTCATTATTATTAACAAGTTGGTTTTTAATAATCATCTCTGAAATATTTTAGGAAAGTAATCCTATATAGCATTTTGTAGTTTTGCAATAATAATATTTTTTATTTTTCAACATTCTATTTTAATTATTTCATAAGGATTAGTAAATCACTCTAAAAAAGACAAAAGCTAAAATTAAATTTAAAAAATAATAAAATTAAATTTGAAATAAATAATAAATAAATAAGACAAAAGGAATTATAGCACATCTAAAGTAAGGCAAAATTATAATAAATATAAGGTAGCATACACTTAAAAATAGGAAATTTTGCAAAAATTGTATCAAGTATTTGGAACTTGCCAATAGTAGCCACTTTCAAATGAATGAAATTATAACTCTGTTTAGATAAGATGTTTTGGTAAATTATTTGTTTAGAGAATTAAACATCTGCGACTTTCATTAGTTAGTCAATGCCTACTTCATACAAATGAAATAAATTTATTTATTTATTTGTAACTACTGATTGACAATTTTGGACCAGGTACTATGACAAAAGCTGCAAATTAGTGTAGAAAAATTGAGAGTTTTATGATGAAATAACTTTTTAACTTCTATTTGCTTACATAGGAATACATGTTAGACAAGTGAAAACACAAGGGATTAACAAGACAATGAATCCCCTTTGGAAAATCAACTGCAAAATTAATGTGATATAGCACATTAATTTCTGAGAGTATCAATTATAACTAGTTGAATATACCACTGCAGGATAGAGATTTCTTGCTTTTTCTGATACAGTAGCAGTTTTTATATTTTATTTTATCATATAAAAATAAAGAAAGGATAACCAATGATGTTTACTTACAGGCGGATTTCTTTCTGTTTAAATTAAATTTTATTTAGTTTTTTTAAAAACTAATCAGTCTTAAAAAATTAATTGAACAACTAAGAAATTACATGACATTTTAGGTTTTTATTCAAATAATTTTAATTAACACTTTAAAAGCTACTTTTTTGCCTCGAACTGAAAATATTACCTTAAAATTTTAAAAGGTTTGCTGAAAATATACAACCATTTATCTTCTGAGTATTATGAGCAAAAATCATATTCGTTATATGTCATAATAACTACAAATTGAATGACAATTCTGTTTATTCATTATTTATTTATTTATTGGTGCAGGTCTCATTGGTCAGTTTAACAGCGAATGCCTTGGGCTACTCAGAACTTGGTGCCATCAAATCTCTCAGGACACTAAGGGCTCTGAGACCTCTAAGAGCTTTATCACGATTTGAAGGGATGAGGGTAAGAAAACTGAAAGAACTGGAAGTATTGCCTATAGCCTAAATTAAATTAAATTTTAAAAAGGAAAAAAACCCATGCATGCAAAGGAATGGCAAATCCTTGCAAAATTGCTACTTTATCTTTTGCATATTTACTTCTAGGTGATATGCAAGAGAATTTAGGCCTCCCTTGAAATGATACAATATCATTTATCTGCTGTGCTTAATAAAATGACTTTATTCTTAATCTATCTTGGGAGTTTCCTTACAAACCTGTATACAAAAAGCAAATGCACTATTAAAGTACGGTATGTAATAATATACAATAGTAATTAACTAGAGTGAATTTGACATGTGCTTTTCAATTGTGATGATCTAAACTGTACTTTATAAATTTTATTGAAAATAATATGAATCACACATGTGCCTGAGGATAAGCGTAAAGGAAAAAAAAATTTAAGTTGTCAGAATTTTGTTTGTATAATGCCAAAATTTGCATAATTTAATATTTTCAAGGTAGATATCAAACATTGACTAAATTTAAATATTTTTAAATTTATGTTTGATATAGCCTCGATTTGTAACTGCATTTTTTTTGTATTTTTTTAATTTATACAAATAGTAACTTAAGATTTTTTATATATAAATCCATACAATATTTATGACAATGAAGTAAAACATCCATAGTATAATAACACAAGATGTAATTTTGACTTAATATATAGATGATTCATAAATTAACTATAACTTAAATTTCATTTATCAGAATTACACAAAATTTTAGATTACTTCTTCCAAGGAAAATATTAAACCATTTCCTGTGATTTGTAACTGATTAGAAATTTTGCCATTACTTACTTGTTATTTTCCATACCTGTTTTAAAAGCATAAAACATTTATAGATGAGATGTAAAACATAAAAAGTGTTTATTAAAAAATCATTTTTTTACCAAAACATAGATGCTGAATTAAGTGTGATTCAAAAAGAAAAATATTACTCTTTTGCTGCCCAAGATTTAGTTATGTTTATAGAAACTAAGCTATATTATAGATTTCCATTTGCATTTTCTAGGTTGTTGATAGCTATATTACATATTCTTCTAAAATAAAATTTATTTTAAATGTCACTTTTTAAGAACATCTATCTGACTTATCTTCAGTTTCCCTAACATATATAGTTTTCTCATTAGAAATAATTTAACACAGTATAATATAGTCTTATTTCTCACAGAGATCCTTACATTTTTATTAAAATATTAAAGTAAATTCTCTCCAGGGCATGTGAAATTACAATTATTTTCTAATTAAAATGTCACCTTTTGTTATTTCAAATTTCCAGTTTCAGTTCTGGAGAAAAAATATTATTTTAACACATTCTACTTGAAAATTTGTCACCTGAATCAAAGTATAGTAGTTCCCCATTCTTCAAGTTTTCACTCCATTGTTTCAGTTATCCACAGTCAACTGATACAAAAATATTAAATGGAAAATTCCAGAAATAAACAGTTCATAAGTTTTAAATTGTGTGCCATTCTGAGTAGAGTACGGAAACCTCACACCATCCTGCTCTGTCCCAGGCAAGACCTGAACCATCTCTTTGAACAGTGAGACAGGCACTCAGTAGCCATCTTGGATATCAGACTATCATAGTATCATGGTGCTTGTATTCAATGACCCTGATTTTGCTTAATGATGGTCCCCAAGTGCAAGAATAGTGATGCTGGTAATTGGGATATGCCAAAGAGTGCCTTACAGCGAGAGCTTCCTTTAAGTGCAAAGAGGAGTACAGTACAGTAAAATATTTGGAAAGAAAAGACCACATTCACATAACTTTTATTATAATGTGTTATTATAATTGTTCTATTTTATTATTAATTGTTGTTATTACTCTCCTATTGTGCCTAGTTTATAAATTAATTTTTATCATAGGTTTATCTGTGTAGAAAAAATATAGTATATACAGGGTTCAGTACTATCCATGGTTTCAGGAATCCACTAGGGGTCTTGGAATGTACCCTCCTTAGATACGAAGGGACTACTATTACACATTTTCAAAGTCTCCTGAAATCTGAACACTGCTAAGCATTTGGAGCTGTTACACACATTTCAAAATTGGCCATGAATCAAATGGCCAGATATGACCATAGTTAACATGTCATTTCATAACAATGCTGGTCCCATGGGTCTACCTGCAGTTTTTGCAGAAACAACCTTATCTATAATTACTGATCAGCAATGCTTTTTTTATATTGTAAGGAGAGATTAATTTTTGAAACTTGGAGTTTTAAAAGCACAACCTCCTTCCAAATGCTGATAAGAGATGAGCTAATCATTTAAATTAATAGATTTATGAATATGGTTCCTTGCCTCATAATGACAGCATATACACAACCCTAAAATGCTGACCATTTAATGCATACTTGGCATTGTAGAGACAAAATAACCTGATTATGGATTCTATTTCTTATGTTTTAAGTGTTTTGATTTTTTGACTTTGTAAAAAAATGTAATCATGGTTGATTGTGAGGACGGAGATAATAATGATGGTTATAATTGGGAAGTGAGATTTAAATATATTCAGAAACTCTCATTTTATTCTTTTCCCTGGCAGCATAAAATCACAATAGCTGTGTAAAAGCATAAATCAGGCATTCATTTTATTTTTGCTGTTTGTCACATTTTCAAAGCATGTGCTTTTATGGAACATTTCCAAATAAAGCATGTTGTACAATGCTTGATAAGAAGTTAGAAAGTAATAAACAAATTATCATCACGTTGCCCTTTATGTTTTGCATGTTTCATGCACATTCTGGCTGAGAGCTTTTAAACATGTATTGTATTTCAAATTTCCAGTCCAAATTTTTCAACTTGTAAAATTGAACTGAATGAATTGATGTCATTGACTATCTAGAGTAAAAAAAAAATTGTACTTAAATTTGTGTTTTTAATTTCTTAATCTAGGAAATCGTAAAGACCTTCTTTTTTCAAAAGAACTCTAGTCTTGACTGATAGGGAAACAGACAGAGAGCATCATATACAAAAAGTAACACCAAATGTTCTGTCATATCAGATTTCTAACTATTAACAAACTATATATTTCTATTTTATATAGGATAATCTTGCTCCAACTTGGATGGGGTGGAGCGCTGGTTCCTCCCCTCAGCCCTTTATTATGGGTACTGTATTACCCCTTTTGCTACCTTTCATCCTTTCACTGTGGCTGTGTGTAGTGGGATGAGGGAGGGGTTGGGAAGGGTACTACTGCACCACTGTAGGAAAATACAGTATTTACATTCTATTCCCCTATTTTCAACTGTCTTGAATTTTCTTTTGAGAAAAATACCTTTGAGTATTTACCTTCTGTGGCTTTGAACCCCAACTGTTGATATCTTTTTATTAAGTTTCACTCATTCTGATTTAGTTACCTGTATGTTGAGTTATCTATTGATGGGGAGATTGACTGGTGATGGTGGGAGACTTTGGTATAGAATGGTTGGGTGAAAATTTTAGTTTGTCAAGTTGATGATGCTCTTTGAGGCATAAAACCCTTGCCATTTCTGCACTGGTCTGGGTCCTGAAAATTGCCAAAAAGATACCAGCAGTTGATTTTTTGCCTTGTTGACATAAGTGAACAAATGGTAGGGTGCAATATTTCTGGTTTCATAAGATTAGTATTGACTGTGTGACCATTCTAATTTTTTTATTAATTGTAAATTTCTAAGGGTTATTTTCAAAGTGTAACAAGGCAAAATATATTAAGAAAGGTTGAGTAAGTACATGTGGTTTGTATTTTAATGAAAGTACATTGATATACAAGGACTTATTAGAATTACGCAGACTTGAACACCTACCTAGCTGTAAAACAAAAGCATTTTATCATATGTATTAATAAGATGTTTTAGTTAATGAATTTAAATAAATTTCCTCAAATTAATGATTCATTAAATTTAATTGAAATTCATTAATTAAATGAATTTAATGCATAAATTCACTCTTAGAGTAAATCACTCCCAACTTACAACTTAAGGTCTTAGAAGATATCACAGTGAAAACATAAATGAAAGTATCTCTATATTTTATGTATTCTTGAAGTTTAGGAATGATGTGCAAGAAGGAGAGTTTTTATTTTTGAGGCAGAAAAAGTTTAAAATATTTATATGGATAATTGATGTATCATGTCTTTCAAAAATAATTACCTTAACTAAACTCCACAACAAATATAATCATTAGATTTTTATAAGATTCTATTACTCTTCTTCATATTTAATGTATGATTTATACTTTGCCTACTTCTGATTTTTACTTATACAGTATTTTTTTTTTGTATTTCAAATATGGAAACATTAGAATCCATGGGTAGTATTGATTTGAAGTTCAAAGACAAATTGTTCAGACAAGGAGATATTTCTGCATGTATCAAAATCCCTCACTAAAATTAAATATTAAAATTAAATATTAAGTTAATATTTAATATTAACTTAAATATTTAATTGTCTCTTCCTCGCTCCATATTGATTTAATGAAAAATGCAGTTAATGAACTAGAAGCAGTTTTCATAAGAATGTGTTGTGCCAAAATAGGGACATTCTATTTGAAGATGTTTTACAAAACATTTACAGGAACAGCCTCTAGTGTTACTCATTAAAATAATTCCTATCTTAGATATCTCATTTTACTCAGCCTGACACTCCAAGTTGTTCTTTCCAATGTATTCCAGCTAGTTCTGCCTGGCACCTTCACCACCCGGGAACCAATTACCACAGTTCCCTAGAGGGCGAAAAGAGTTAATACACCTCCCTCTGCTGAACTAAGAACAGGCTTGGGCTCTTGGGAAAAGACAGTTCTTTCCCTGACCCTTCATTGCCTAATTTAATAAAATTTTAAATATGAATGGACTTTTATATAGCAAATTCCCTAATACTATGTCAAAGGTTTTCCAAAATATACTTCTTTTACCTTCATAAAAATAAACCTTTCTCTGAGCCAAATGGCTCCAACATTTCAATCATGCTTAAAAGGTACTGCTGCAGAGGATTTGCATCATGAATTTCATAGGGTTAATTTTAAGGCCAAATAAGTCCCCCGTTTCAAAATCAACCTCAGACATATAGACTAATTTCCAACTTTTTGTTGCGCCCAGCTCTTTATTCTCATTCCATACCCAGAATTAACATTTAACAATTATTCTTTGATCAATAAATGCTAAGCTAAACTTCATTCATTCATTCAACGAACCATTTTTTTTGTATTCCTCTGTTCAAAGCACTCTGTTATACTTCTATATTCAAGGCACTCAAGGTCTTAGAGAATTCACAAATATATTTTTGCATCTTAAATTTCAAAAATCAAAAGCTTTTCATCTTTGAGGATCATAGTAATCCAATTAACTCTAATACAGAGCAATATGGATACCAAATAAGTACAAATAACTCTAAGGAGAATTAGAGAAGTTGAGTGCAAAGAGCACTAGATGCTACTTCTGTCTGCTTTCTGAACTTGACCTATGTTAGTCTCATTCTTCTCATTTGCCAAATGAGAACTAGATTATCTCCACAGTTCTGACTAGAACTGGAATTCTGAGTCTTGAATTCAAAAAAAAGAAGCATTCGTTTTCTTTTGGAAGCTAAACTGAGGGGGTGAAGTTAGGTTCCATAAAAGAAAGTGCTGCTTAAAATAAAGCTTGTGAGAAGAAAAAGTATATCAGAAAGGGCAATTTTGAACGAGCCATTTCAAAGGAAATGCCATCTCCATTCTAAGGTAATTATATTAGTTGGATTGGAAAGAAGAGTAAGTGGTATGGGAAGTTAAAACTAGAAATGTAGACTGTAGTGTGTTTTGAATATCAAGGTAAAGAAAATATATGATAATGAGTGGGGAGCCATTAAATTATTTTAAAGTGAGACTTGGAGAAGATTAATTCATCTAATGTGGATCAAAGGAAGGAGAAAGTTAGAAGGCTCCAACGATAGTGCAAGTATGAGCAATCAGAAACCAAAACTAGATGGCGAAGGTGAAAATGGAAGAGAAGTGGCAGAGATGAGAAAAGGCTTTGAAGAAAGAAGCGTGAGACCTACAAATTGATGTGAAAAAAATTTCAAGAAATCGGTAAGGTAACCAGTACTTTGCTCATGCTATAAATTGGCTGTTTTAGATAAAAAATACACATTTTTCAATAGGTATTCTTGTGTATACACAATAGAAATAGCTTTTTTATCCAGATGGTAGGCAAAATATTTAGAAAAGGAGGAAAATGAATAAAAACTTGACTTCAGCTTTCAAATTTTGAATCCCAGGGAAATCTAAGTGTATCTACACATTTAAAATTAAGTATAAATAACTATATCTTCAATCAGTTGCATTAATGCAGACAGCCAAGAGAGATAAGGCAAGGTGCCCTGTGTCAGTGTGGTAAGCTACATAGGGCGCGTCATTTGGATCTGCCTGGTTAACTCAGCCGACTTTTTTCATGCTCATTTCTCCACCTTTGTCATTAGTGGTTTTATTATTTCCCTTGGCCCACTTATATGCTGTTCTGCAACCCCAGAAAGCCTACAGTTTTTTGCAGACATTTAGCAGGACTCAGAAGCAAATGGAATTCACTCATGTATTTGTTTTTTCAGACAGGCAGTCACAAAACTTTGTTCTAAAACTATACTGACATCAGATGACATATAGAAGATATTTTGATGCCTGTTGTTTACTTTGAATCAGATTGACAGGAATAATAAAGATACCTAGGTAGAATTGATTTAGCTGTTAATTTTCAAGTCTGAGGCATCATCTGCCACTTAGAAGCATTTTAGGGTCTTTTTTATCTTCTCTTAAATACTCACATTCAGCTCCAATGGGAACTGTGGAGGAGGAAGAAAGGACAGACATCCCTACAATGTTGCTGAATATGGAAATGCAAATTTTTAATTTATGATTGAGAAATAAAGACATAAATGGAAAAATACTTCTATAGAAACTAAGAGTAGATAATTATTTAATACAGAATTTGATGTAATCACATCAGATTTGGGAACTATACATGGCATCCCTCCTTTTCTTATTTTCCTAAGAAACTGATTACTATTGTGTTTCATTTAAAATAAGTTTATTGAATTAAACTCAGTAAATGAAACAACTGACATGACTGGAGCTTGAAATAAAGATGTGATGATCTAATGAAATACATAATGCTAAACTGTCTTGCTTCTTATGCAAAAATTATTAGTCATAGCAATGCATGAATAATTAAGGACAAAATTATATTAGGTATTTAATATTTTATATTTATATATCTTAATTTTTAATTTATTAAAGTATATTAGCCAAATCAACTAGTCCAAATATTTTAGTTTTGTTCTTTAATATATTGCCTTTTTTAAAATGAGTTAGCCTGTACTTAGGATTTCCTTCTTCTCTTTTTCTAATAAACAACACAAATTCTGACTTCCTCTGGCAGCAAATGCCTCTAATTTTGTTTTCCTACTTCCATTCCTCTGTTTTTAAACTTTTTTTGTTTCTTTGTCATATTGTCTATATTTGTTTTCCTAAATGTACTGCTTAAGAAAGAATGGATCTCACTGTAAGATTCTTTTTACTTTGTTTTTACATATCCTAGTATAGTCTCAATAGTGAAAAATTCAGGAAAACTAAGGATTAGTAGGGGAATGTCTGATATTTCTTAACCAACAAGAATTCTGACTTTTCTTTTTTTCCATTTGTGTACTAGGTGGTTGTGAATGCCCTTTTAGGAGCAATTCCATCCATCATGAATGTGCTTCTGGTTTGTCTTATATTCTGGCTAATTTTCAGCATCATGGGCGTAAATTTGTTTGCTGGCAAATTCTACCACTGTGTTAACACCACAACTGGTGATATGTTTGAAATCGAAGAAGTGAATAATCATACTGATTGCCTAAAACTAATAGAAAGAAATGAAACTGCCCGATGGAAAAATGTGAAAGTAAACTTTGATAATGTAGGATTTGGGTATCTCTCTTTGCTTCAAGTTGTAAGTGAAAACTCTTTTTCTCAGAAATTTGTTTATTATTTGGAATAATAACAAAGTAATCACATACATCCATTATTTAGTTACTGGAAATAAAGTTTATAACATATTTTTTCTGACCTTTGATTTATTACCAGTACCAGTTCATGAGCCCAGATGGGTGTGATACAGATATAGTTGGTAATGGCCAGTTCTTTCCAAAGGTTTTTCTTCTTTCTTCTCATATTGCTTTCTCTTCCTACATGAAAAAGTTGACCAATATATCAATAAGTTTATTATTTTTTCTACAGCAATTGATAAGTTTGTTTCACTGAGGGATCACACCCCTACCAATCCCCAAAGCACACAGACTTAACACACCTGATTGAATTGGCCCTAATTGGTCAGAATTAACTGCAACTGAGTTGCTTCATTTAGACTGAAGATTGGGAAATGATATTTAGGTTTCAGGTTCAGATCCTCATAGTGAAATGGAAGTAATACTGGATACAGAGATGAAACATAAGCAGTGGTTGTTGTTTTGCCTCAAATGACCTTTCAATATAATTACTTAAGCCTATTTTATCTTAATAGCAATGTTTTCACTCCTGAGTCTCTGAGTCTGGTTAATACAAAATGAAAATAGTTTACAGTTTATAAAAATGCAAAAGCTGGTGGTCCTTTAAACATGTTCATGTGATGCCACTTTTAGCTGCAGCCGCATCACAGCAGAGCAGTGGATAAAGAGAACCTGGAGCATGGGAAAAGCATTGTAAACACACTGCTCCGTTTAGGCCACTGAAACTCCACCTAACATCTTCAAAAGCTGAATGAGTGCTTCCCTTGCAGTGTTACAGAGTTCTTAGGGCACAGATTTCTTTCTTTTTACTAAGGTTATGATTTCAGTTGTTCCACCAGGAGACTAGTCAAGCAAACAAGCCTGCACTGGTCAAACCCTCTTGCATCTCTTTCAGAGACACCTATCGTATTTTTGCACATTCTTCCCACCTTCTTATTTGAAATTCTTATTTCTCTTAGGGATATTGCTGACTTACTCTGCATGCTCATGCAATTAAAATAGGGATTTAAACAACCTGGCGAGTAAGACTTCTTTAAATATTATAGTAGATGCATGGTATTTCCTTGAGCATTTATCCTAACATTTAACTAATAACTGCACCTATAAATATCACCAAAGTGTCCCACTTCATAAAATTGAGAAAATAAAATTTGAAAATTTCAAGGAATTCCTTAAATTACTAAACAATTCTGGAAATTTAGGGTAATGATCCAGCACAAAGCCATTGAATAAATTCTGCTACTAAGAAAACACTAAGTTTTATCTTTGGCTTTATTCAGAATTATCCATTGAAATGGTTCTTTGAATCACCTTTCTTTGTTTCTGTACAGAATGTTCTTAGTGACTAGTTCTATCATTGACCCCAGCCATTGACACATTCAAAATTTCCTCTTTTATATACAAATAATTTCTATTTTCTAGCTAACAATCATTACTTTCTCTTCTCTGCCATCATATCCACTCTTATGTGGCTTTTTCCCCACAATATCCACCACCTCACAAGTGTTAGTGTTATGAAAATGTATGTGTATGTTGCAATACAGATGCTGAAAGTTTTGCTAGACTTGCTTACTAGCTAAGGAACAATCCTCTCAGGCTCATAGGGCTCAAAATTTGTGTCCCAGGACAAATAAATTACTGTGAGTTATTAGGCTTAGTATCCTTCTTGAATTTGTGAATGCCAAGTGTCTACCATACTTGTTTTTACCTTTCTTACCCATAGTAACTCGCTCTCGTAAGAAATTATGAAAAATGGAATATAGGATTATTTCTGGATGTTATGTTCCAAAATTCTTAAAAGGATAGTTGCAAGTCTGACTTTATATAAAGGGGAGTCCAAAAGTAGGTTGACAGTTGTAATACAAATAAATGATACAATAAGCAATAAGTAATACAAGAATAAACTTTCATGTACTCACAACTGTAAACCTACTTTTGCCCACCCCTTTATCTCTGTATGATCTTTAGAGTGTTACAAAGCAAGAGAAATCTTAAACTTTCAATCACTTTGACCACCTTGCAAATAGAGTTCAGCAGATGATCAAATCATTGTGATTCTTTGGGTGCTACAGATATTGCCAAATGTGTTGGTATTTGTAAATCTTTCTAAAAGTATTCTACCAAATTTTGATAGCACTTTAAATTGCATGATTTCATCAACTGTAAAGAATTCAGAAGTATTGTGACTTGTTATCAAGCAGGAGGATATAGGAAATGACCATTCTATTCACTATGTGTTCTAGAAATTAAAAGACTTGTTAAGAAATTGTTGGTCCAAGATCCCTGCAAAAGTTGTTTTGAAAGTCTTATGTTCCTTTTTTACATACGTAAGAATATTTATGAAAAGTCAGATATCAATTAATTTTATGCCAAAGTAAAGCATGCATGTCCTTCTTAATAGGCCACATTCAAGGGATGGATGGATATAATGTATGCAGCAGTTGATTCCAGAAATGTAAGTATTTCATGAATCCTGTCTTTTTATGATATTGGTTGGGTGCTAAAATTAATTTAGCAGAGCCTAGCAGCCAAAGGGAATGATTCTACAATAATTAAAAATTAAAAATATGACTCAAATTAATATTCAAGTGTACCAATGTTTATCAAAAACATCTTACAAAGAAAAATCAAAACTATTTTGAAAGTCAAACTAAAGTAGCACATTCATATATTTAATAACTAACAAATATCCTTCTATTAAATATTTACTGTTTCATTTGCTCTTATCTACTAATTATAATCAATAATAATTTTGGTGTGCAGGAGCAAGTGTGAAAATATATATGATTGCCATTAGTAGTTGAAATATATAGTTACTCCCCATATTGAGCAGTATGAAACTTAGGGATGGTACAGGCAGCCTTCAATTTCTATAACAGTTTATTTCAAATTCATTCTTTTATATAATTTTAGTATCCATATATTTACTGAAGCCTTTACTAATGCTGCTGTCACTTCTATGACCAACAGATTATTTTAAGTTTCTGACCATATCACCATATAAAGACCCACTTTATTTAATTTCTCCTACAACAGCTTCTTTTAGGCTTCAAGAAAAGAACTCATATCCACACTCACTCCAACTGTGCTCCTCAAATTTTCTAAAATTATTTATTATCAGTCTTGATCTTTCCATTCCATAGCTCAGTCTGTTCAAGCTATCATCCTAGACTGTCCCTGTAATCTTTCAACTACCTAATAGAGCTCACTTTTATATTTCTTGATATGTACTTCCCACAAGTGGCTTTAGCTTTATGTTAATCACCTTCCTGATATCCTCCAGAGTGGGTTATTTTGGTTATTTCGTTTAGTGTGTTTGGTTGGTTTTTAAAACTATTGTCTTTAGAAGCACATAAACCTATTAATGAACTGTCAATAATGACTCCTTTGCACCTTTACTAAGTGATAGATGATAGTTCAATGCCAATTTATAATAAATACAATTTAGATACTAAATTATCAATTGAGCATTTATAAGATGTTGTGCTAGTTATGTCTATTCAATCTGAAAATTTCAATGGATGTTATAATGTTAAAAATATAATGCTGAAAATCTAAATGAACAATTCAGTTTATGTTCATTGAATAAGTTCATGTGCGCACAAATGGTTGTTTTTAAATAGTCTATACATATTTACTCAGGTAAAAAACTTTCACTAATTTTTAAATTATTAAAATTTAGTACATTAAAATATTTGCCAAATTTTGCATACTACTTTCTAAACATCCAGATGTTAGTTGTATTTACGGTTATAAAAATAGATACAGATTCTTAAGTTTCCTCATAACCATAGTTTTTACATGAAGACATTCTTAAAGGCTACTTTCAGTTTTGTTGTTTTTTAGAGGTAGCGGATTTCAGGGGTTGAAGGGAAAGTACGCTTAAGTATCACTGGAATTTTCTTCTCTATTATCATGAAAAAGCACCAGTAACTTCTAGCATCAAAATGTATTGTGATATTTTACAAAATATTTTCCTTTGGTAGGTGGAACTCCAGCCTAAGTATGAGGAAAGTCTGTACATGTATCTTTACTTTGTTATTTTCATCATCTTTGGGTCCTTCTTCACCTTGAACCTGTTTATTGGTGTCATCATAGATAATTTCAACCAGCAAAAAAAGAAGATAAGTATTTCTAATATTCTCTCTCCCACTAAATATAGTAAAAGTATTTGAAGTGTTCTCACCAACATTTGGTACTTTAATTCAGAAGCCAAATGGGTGTATACAGGGTCTACACCCATTACTTCTACCAGTGGTAGAAGTAAGGCTTGTTTGAGTGTGGTTGGCAGAGTGCATGAATGTCTCACATGAGATGGACAGCAATTTGAACATTTCACTTAAAATGTTATATGATGCTCTTGAGTATGCTATTGTTAATTTTCTTAAGATAAATTCCCACAGGAAAGTAGTTTGCTTCCCCAAAATAATATTCCCACTGATACTGCCAATAACAATGTAGGGGTGTGTCCAGGTCAGTGCTGATTCTCTGGCATCAAACATTCTTTGTTTTTAATCCTTGATATTTGATAAATTAAATTTGTATCAAGAGCTTTTTTGCCATTTTTATTTCTTTTTTTAATTTTTTTTAAATTTTATTTTAATTGTTGTTCTTGTACAGTTTTCTGTCTTCTACTCCCAGCCCAGCCCACCACCCCAGCCCTGCCCGGCTCCTTCCCATTTCCACACCCCCTAGCTTTTGTCCATGTGTCCTTTATACTTGTTGCTCTAAACCCTTCCCCTTTTCCCTTGAAATTCCTGCCACTCTCCTCTCTGGTGACTGTCAGCCTGTTCTCAATTTCAGTGTCTTTGGTTATATTATGCTTGTTTGTTTGTTCTGTTGATTAGGTTCCTGTTAAAGGTGAGATCATATGGTATTTGTCTTTCACCTCCTGGCTCATTTCGCTTAGCATAATGCTTGTGTATTGCTTTCTCATCTCATTTGCTCAGTATGTTTTCTTACTATATAATGAGTGCTTTCATGATATTAGACTCACTATTAGAACAGTCCTGCCCCATCCCATCTTATTATTACTAAAATTATTCTGTAGTCAATATCAAGCTGTTTTATTTCACTTATTAGCCTGAGTTCCAAGTCCTCAGTTCCTACTGGTCTATCCATCCCTGCCATACTTATGATCTCTGACGTACGTGTAACTCTGCTACCAACTTGTCCAGTTTTCCTTCTATCTTTTTGCACCAATTTTTGGCAGAGTGAAGTGCCTTTTTATGAGTGCTCTAAATCATCTTACAATGTACATACTCCAACTCTTTACTACATTTGAATTTAAAATATCATTATATTTAACTTCAGAAAGGCCATATGTATAGTGTAATGAACCAAATATTTAGTTTCTCAAAACTAAATTTTACCATTCATTTAGTATATGGCCTGGAATAGTTAACCTCTCAGTTTCCGGGATTTTTTTCCCTCCATAAAATAATAATGAAAATAACAATTAAGTCAATTTTGGATGATTGTGAGAATTAAATAAGATTATAATACCTAAAAAGTATTTCTAATTTTTCAAATTTAAAATTCCAGGCATAATTATGCATTTACTTTTTTAACTGCCCTTTTCCTATTTAAGTTTAACCCTTAACTTTGTTATTTTCAATAACATTGAAAAATTACATGCAAAGGGACACAGTTTTAACCAGTTTTGATTTTTCTCTTCTTTACTTTGGAGGTCAAGACATCTTTATGACAGAAGAACAGAAGAAATACTATAATGCAATGAAAAAATTAGGATCAAAAAAGCCACAAAAGCCTATACCTCGACCTGGAGTAAGAAATATCAAATGATACGGGGAAAATATACAAAAATTTGCATGGGATTTTACAGAAGAGATAGCATCTAACATTTCCAGTAGCAAAGATTTCTTCCATTTTTAGAGCATCCTTAATTTATATCTTATATGGTAATGGTAAAAATTGTTTAAAAAGAAAAAAACAAAAATAAAAGAAGAAATAGAAAATGTACCCTTAATTTCAAGGGATTTAGAATTATACACTAGAATCCAAACTAAATGACAAAGGACACAAAGCAATATGGTGGGCACATGATACAGTTGCTCATAAAATTCAAGAGTAGTTGCCAAATAATGTTAGGGAGAGGAGTAAATTTTGGATGCAGTTAAAGTACATGATGGTCTCTGCTAGATCATCAAGTCGATGATGTATTGAGTGAAGTAGCATCTTATTTCCATTTTATTTTTCATCAGAGGTATTGAGTGTTTTGGTGAAAGAAAGAATTCTAGTATTTGTCATTCAAATATATGGCTATAAAGTTAGAAATTATTAATATTTATACAAGTCAGAGTCAATAAATTACAATTCATACTGACAAATAACTTTCTTATGTTTCCATGGCAAACCAAGCAAACAACTGTTGTGAAATGTGCCTTCTCCCACACTGTATTGATTTTTATGATGATGATCTGTGAGGTTAAAATAATTCCTGGGATGTACTGGGAAACAAAATATTAGGACATTCATAATATGCTAGCCAACAGTTGCCTCCTTAGAATGATGAATAATATATATTTTCCTTTGTTAGGCCTTAACAGTGGCAGTAGACATGAGTCAGCTATGTATAGGAAAAATATAAGATAGAAGATATCCTCAGAGTTCCTCAGTGGCCTAGGGAAATGACCAGACAATAGCCCACATGACTGACAGTGGCAGAACTGGGGAGCAGAACCATGGATCAGTGACAAGAGATGTGAATTTTTCACATCAAAGCATAAGGAGCGCTTTTCTGGTCTATCACTGTGTAGGCTCCATCAGAATTCTGTGTCTGACAATGTCAGCAAAGACTGTGGGGGAAGAACATCAGTACTGCCATACACCCACTTTGAATGATGATGTTATAGGTGTCCTGGAAATTCCAAGTTCCCTTGAACAGTTCTTTGAGCATAAGACAAATGAATGTTAATAGCTACTGCATTTTGAAACAGATGCATGGTGCAACCGATCATGGAACATATTGGTAGAACAAAATAAAGCAGGTTTCTTAACTTCTCATGATCTCACTATGTTAATATGCATTTTGTGTCTCTGAGAGAAGTGTATTAGTATGCAATGTTTCTTATGAGAAGTCTGCTTTTGACAGGGATTGTTATTCTATGTAATACACATGGTAAATAGCAATTTAGATAACTGAAGTCACACCATCTCTTAAAACTTCAGGGTCAGTGGTTACTCAGTACAATATTAGAGAGTCAATGAAGAAAAGTACTTTTATAGATGTTAATGCATACAGAAAAATCCTTCTGTTGATAAAAGCATTTCTGTTTCTCTACAGAACAAATTTCAAGGAATGGTCTTTGACTTTGTGACCAGACAAGTTTTTGACATCAGCATCATGATTCTCATCTGTCTCAACATGGTCACCATGATGGTAGAAACAGATGACCAAAGTGAATATGTCACTAGCGTTTTGTCACGCATCAACCTGGTGTTCATTGTGCTGTTCACCGGAGAGTGTGTTCTGAAGCTCATCTCCCTCCGCCATTATTATTTTACCATAGGCTGGAATATTTTTGATTTTGTTGTTGTCATTCTCTCCATTGTAGGTAAGAAGTATTTAAAGTTTCTTAAGTCAGCTCAATAAAAGTAAAAGTGGGAATAATCAAGTTTAAATTAGAGGTCATTCCGGTACTCGCAGATAACCACTGTATCTTAATGTATTTCATCCAGGTGTGTTTGTCTTTCTTAGAAAATGAAGTTCCTGCTGTATATAGAGTATTGTATCCTGTTCTGTCCATTTTAGGCACTAGGTGTATTATTTGTCAACATACTAAAGTTTCATTCATCTGAATTAGAAATATACTATTAATTAAGATTAAAATGTTTTGGCATGTTGACATCTAACAGGCTGTACAGTATCTAGATTCTAGATGGCTCTGTTTAGAAGAGGACTAGAAATTTAGTCTGATATTTAGGAAATGCATTGCATCAGAGATACGGGCATAGAATCATAAGCATGTAGATAGGAGTGGAAGTTGATGGCAAGATAAGGAAAAGCACAGAGTGAGAAGAGAATAAAAATAAGAATAAAATGTTAGCAAATGCATATAGTAGGTTCTTCAAGGGTGTCAGGTAGAGATTTTCTAGATTACGCTGAAATGAGCTTATAGTAATGATGTGCAAGAAAAATGAGGTGGCATGGAATAGTGTTTCATCAGTCATATATTTCAAAGCCTAGAATGTGCAACAGGTCACATGAGCAAGAGCTCATCTCATTCCAGGTACAATTCTAGCTCCAGTGAAATGAAGTTTGTTTGTGGGCATGAAGTACTCATTCTTTGTTAAACCAGATGATATGAGTGGGTTAATATTTAACCATCTAATATGTGTCACCTTTTGGGGGCAAATATTTATGTCATTCCCCCCTCTGAAGAAGTTGGCCCTATATCCAATTCTTACATTGTATGTAGCCTTTGATTCCTACACTAATCCATGGTGTGATCAGTTTTGGATGGGGTAATAAGGTTGTACGCACCTCTTTTCTCAGTTTCTCTCTTTCTCACTCTCTCACACACACAATACATATGCAACACATATACTTATGTAGGTTTACTTATCATTTACAGATTAAGACAGTCTAACTCAAAAGCACTTGGTTTCTTGAGCTCCCCTTAAGTACAACTATTATTTCCTGGTTTAAAAGGTAAATGGAGTGTTTTTCTCATGTGCCCATGAAAGAAGGAGCTCCTACACTTCAAACAGCATGGATGGAACTGGAGAGCATTATGCTAAGTGAAATAAGCCAGGTGGTAAAAGATAAATACTATATTATCTTGCTTATAAGTAGAACCTAATCAACAAAACAAAGAAACAAGCAAAAGAGAATGAAAGACATGGAAATAAAAAACAAACTGACAGTGACCAGAGTGGCAGAGGGCAGGAGTTAACAGGGGAAAGAAGGGGAAAGGGCAAGTCAAGAAACATGAATAGAAGACTCAAGGGCATGGACAATGTGGTGAGGATTGATTCTGTGAGTTGCGGGGGACAGGACAGGGGAGAGCAATGGAGAAAAAGGTAGGGCAACTATACCTGAAGAACAATAAAAAATAAAAATAAATAAAAAGCAAATGGAGAAAGAAGTTTAAAAGAAGAGGACTGCAAAACCAATTTCAGACACAAGAGACCAGAGAGAGCATTGGCCTTGAATTCCTTTACAGATGCACCAGAACATATATAAATAAATGTATAATAATATTATAGATGAAGGGAAGGGAAGATGGCACTGTAGTAGGAGGGAGCAGATTTCACTTCCTCCTACACAGGGGGGAAAAACCTAGCCGATCTATGAAGGAACAGAGCAAACAGTCAACAGTACCACAGCATATATGAAAATAGGAGATCAAAAATTGTAGCAGACATTGAACCACACAAGTAGGTGAAAGCTGTGAACACCAGGATACCTGAAGGAGACTGCACTGCTGAATCTCACAGGTATTCTACCACAGAAGTTCACATGATAAACCCAGGAAGCCAGAACAGATCAATTTAGGAAGCTGAAGTGAACAAGAAGAGTCTCACAAACAGTGGGAAGACAAAGAAACAATCCCTAAATGAAAAGAAAGGAAGAAGCCACGGAAAGAATGCTAAATGAAACGAGGCAACTCAACTATCAGATATTGAGTTCAAAGCAATAGTTATCAGGAAGCTCCATGAGCTCTCAGTGAGCTACCAGAAACTACAGGGAAGCTATGATCAACTCACTGTAAACTATATCAACATGAAAAAGGAAATGGAAACTATCAACAAGGGCCAAAAGGAAATGAAGAATACAATTTCTGAACTGAAGAACACAGTGGAAGGAATGAAAAGCAGAATCCATGAAGCAGAAGATCAGATCAGCGAGTTGGAGGACCAAGTAGAAAAAATCAGCCAGAAAGAGCAAGAAAAGGAAAAGAGGCTCAGAAAGAATGAAGAGGGATTAAGAGAAATGCAAGACAATATGAAACGTAATAATATCCGTATAATAGGGATTTCAGAAGGAGAAGATGAAGAGCAAGGGATAGAAAACCTATTTGAAAAAGTAATGATGAAAAATTTCCCTAATTTGATGAGAGAACAAGTCACACAAATCCAGGAAACACAGAGAGTCCCAATCAAAAGGAACACAAAGAGGCCCACTTCAAGACACATCATAATTAAAATGGCAAAATTCCAAGACAAAGAGAGAATCTTAAAGGCAGCAAGGGAGAAAAGGAAGTAACATATAAGAGAGCCCTGATAAGGTTAGCAGCTGATTTCTCAATGGAAACACTCCAAGCCAGAAGAGAAAGGCAAGAAATATTCCAAGTAATGAGAAACAGAGGCCTGCAACCAAGGCCACTTTACCCAGCAAGGCTCTCAATCAAGATAGAAGGCCAAATAAAGAGCTTCCCAGACAAAAAAAGTCTAAAAGAATACACCTCCACCAGACCAGTTCTACAAGAGATGCTAAAAGGACTGTTTTAAGGAAAGGAAGGAAAAAGAGAGAGAGAGGAACACAGGTATGAAAATGGCATGAATCAGTACCTATCAATAATAACCTTAAATGTAAATGGATTAAATGCTCCAATCAAAAGACATAGAATAGCTGAATGGATAAGAAAACATGACCTAGACATATGCTGGCCTGAAAGAGACCCACCTCAAGACAAAAGACCTACACAGACTGAAAGTGAAGGGCTGGAAACAAATTTTCCAAGCAAACAGCCAGGGTAGCAATACTCACATCAGACAAAATAGACTGCAAAAAAAGGCCATAAAGAGAGACCCAGAAGGTCACTTCATAATACTCAAGGGAAGAATCCACCAAGATAACATAAACATTGTAAATATATATGCACCCAACATAGGAGCACCTAAATACATTAAGAAAATCTTAGAGGACTTCAAGAAAGATATTGACAGCAATACAATTATAGTAGGGGATTTTAACACCCCACTGTCAAGAATGGACAGATCTTCCAAACAAAATATCAACAAAGATATTGTGGTATTGAACAACACCCTAGATGAAATGGACTTAACTGATATATATAGAGCCCTTTATCCCAAAGAAGCTAAATACACATTCTTTTCAAATGCACATGGAACATTTTCAAAGATAGACCACATGATAGGATACAAAACAAGCCTCAACAAATTCAAGAAAATTGAAATTATACCAAGTATTTTCTCAGATCACAAGGGACTGAAACTAGAAACCAACCCCAAGGAAAAAACCCAAAACACTCAAAATCATGGAGATTGAATAGCATGCTATTAAACAATGAATGGGTCAAGAATAAAATTAGGGAAGAAATCAAAGTTTCTGGAAACAAACAAAAATGAACTCACAACAACCCAAAACTTATTGGACAGAGCAAAGGCAGTCCTCAGAGGGAAGTTCATAGTGATACAGGCCTACCTAAAAAGATAGAAACATTTCAAACAAACAACCTAACTCCTATGCTTACAAGAACTCAAGGAATAACAACAAAGACAGCCAAGAGAAAGTAGAAAGAAGAAAATAACCAGGATCGGTGCAGAATTGAATGACATAGAGACTAAAAGCACAATTCTAAGGTCAATGAATCCAGGAGCTGGTTCTTTGAAAAGGTGAACAAAATCAGCAAGCCTTTAAGCAGGCTCATCAGAAAAAAAGAGAGAAGACCCAAATAAACACAATCAGAAATGAAAGAGGAGAGATTACAACTGACACTACAGAAATACAAAGGATTGTAAGAAATTACTATGAAGAACTGTATGCCAAGAAATTTGAAAACCTAGGTGAAATGGACAAGTTTCTAGAAAAATATAGTCTTCAAAAATTCAATGAAGAAGAAGCAGAAAATCTGAACAGACCAAAAACAGCAGATGAAATTGAAGCAGTAATCAAAAAACTCTCATCACACAAAAGCCCTGGATCAGATGGGTTCACAGGAATATTCTATAAAGCATTTAAGGAAGAGCTAACCCCTATCCTTCACAGACTATTCCAAAAAATCCAAAATGATGGAAGACTCCCAAACTCTTTTTATGAAGCCAGCATCATCCAAATCCCAAAACCAGATAAAGATACAACAAAGAAAGAAAACTTCAGGCCATTATTGCTGGTGAACATAGATGCTAAAATCCTCAACAAAATATTGGCAAACCACATCCAGCAATACATTAAAAAGATCATACACCATGATCAAGTAGGATTCACCCCAGGGATGCAAGGATGGTTCAACATTCGCAAGTCAGTAAATGTAATATACCACATAAACAAAAGCAAAGGCAAAAATCACATGATCATATCAATAGATGTGGAAAAAGCATTTAATAAGGTACAGCACCCATTTCTGATAAAAACACTCAGCAAAGTGGGAATAGAGGGAGCATTCCTCAACATAATAAAGGCCATATATGAGAGACCTACAGCCAACATCATACTCAATGGACAAAAACTAAAATATTTTCCACTAAGATCAGGAACAACACAAGGTTGCCCACTTTCACCACGTGTATTCAATATAGTATTGGAAGTTTTAGCCACAGCAATCAGATAAGAAAAGGAAATAAAAGGCATCCAAATCAGAAAGGAGGAAACAAAACTGTCACTGTTTGCAGATAACATGATAATGTACATAGAAAATCCTATAGACTCAACCAAAAAGCTGCTCAACCTAATAAATGAAACAGCAGAAACAGAAATCAAGAAAATAATCCCATTCAATATAGCAAAAAGAAAAATAAAATACCTAGGAATAAACCTAACCAAGGAGGTAAAAGATCTGTGTGGAGAAGACTACACAACACTGAAGGAAGAAATCAAGGAAGACACAAATAGAAGCATATACCATGTTCATGGATTGGAAGAATTAACATCATCAAAATGTCCATACTACCCAAAGCAATTTACAGATTCAATGCAATACCTATTAAAGTACCAATGGCATATTTCACAGACATGGAACAAACACTTCAAAAATTTATATGGAACCATAAAACCTTGAATAGCTGCAGCAATTTTGAGAAAGAAGAGCAAAGTAGGAGGGATCACGATACCGGAATCCAAACTGTATTATAAGACCACTGCAATCAAAACAGCCTGGTACTGGCATAAAAATAGGCACATGGACTAATGGAAGAGAACAGAGAGCCTAGAAATAAACCCAGGTCTCTACAGTCAATTAATATTGGACAAAGGGGGTAGCAACATCAAATGGAGTAAAAATAGCCTCTTCAATAAATGGTGTTGGGGGAACTGGTCAGCTATGTACAAAAAAATGAAACTCGAGCACCAACTTACACCATACACAAATAAATGCAAGGTAGATAAAAGATTTAAATATAAACTGTGACACCATTAAAGTCTTAGAGGAGAACATAGGCAAGAAAATCTCAGATATTTCATGCAGCAACATTTTTACTGTTATGTCCCCTAAAGCAAGGGACATAAAGGAAAGAATAAACAAATGGGATCTCATCAAAATAAAAAGCTTCTACACAACTAAAGAAAACAGTATGAAAATAAAAAGAGAACCAACTGTATGGGAAAACATATTTACCAATAATACCCCAGACAAGGGTTTAAACTCCAAAATATATAAAGAACTTACACGACTCCACTCTAAGAAGACAAGCAACCCAATTAAAAAATGGGCAAAGGACTTGAACAGACAATTCTCCAAGGAGGACATACAGAGAATCCAGAGACAAATGAAAAGATGTTCAGTATTGCTAGCTATCAGAGAGATGCAAATTAAAGCCACAATGATATACCACTTCACACCAGTCAGAATGGCCATTGTAAACAAAGCAACAAATGACAAGTTTTGGAGAAGATGTGGAGAAAAGGGAACCCTAGTACACTGTTGGTGGGATTGCAGACTGGTATAACCACTATGGAAATCAGTATGGAATTTTCTAAGAAAACTAAAAATAGATCTACCTTTTGACCCAGCAATACCACTGCTAGGATTATATCCTAAGAACCCTGAAACACCAATCCAAAAGATCCTATGCACACCAACGTTCACAGCAGCACAATTTACAATAGCCAAGTGCTGGAAGCAACCTAGGTACCCATCAGTAAATAAATGGATCAAGAAACTATGGTACATTTACACAATGGAATTCTATGCAGCAGAAAGAAAGAAGGAACTCCTACCTTTTGCAACAGCATGAATGGGACTGGAAAGCATTATGCTAAGTGTAATAACCCATGTGGTGAAAGACAAATACCATATGGTCTCACCTGAATCAGGAACCTAATCAACAAAACAAACTAACAAGCAAAATATAACCAAAGACACTGAAATAGAGAACAGGGTAAGAGTGACCAGAGGGGAGAGGGGAAGGAATTTCAGGGGGAAAGGGAAAGGGTTTACAGAAACAAATACAAAGGACACATGGATGAAAACTAGGGGGAGGTGGAAGTGGGAGGGAGGTGGGGAGGGCTGCATGGTTGGGCTGCGTGGTTGGGATGGGAGTAAAAGAGAGAAAACTGTACTTGAACAACAATTAAAGTTAAAAAAATATATTGAAAATAAAAAAATTTAAATATTGTAGATGAAACCTAAGAAAGTATTAAGTTCATGGACAGATGAAAATAGCATCAAAAACTGCAGATACTTTTAAATGGTTTAGGACTGAAAAGAGGATATGTGATTTGGCATTCTCAGAAAAATAATTGTCTTCATATAAACTTGTTCTTATATATTTAGCTAATGCTGATTCAACCAGAATTGAACATTTTTAACTTTTTATTTTTTTTAGATTCAGTCTTGGGATTTAAATAAGCTAAAAATAGTTTATAAATACCCCTCAAAGGCAAAAAGTACTGTACAAATGTTTATTGAACTGAATATAGTCTTAGCTCAGACCGTGAGTACCAATCACCACAGAATAGGTGGCCTGAGCAACAGAAACGTATTTTTTCCAAGTTCTGAGGTTAAAAGGCCAAGATCAAGGAGCCAGCATAGTGGGTTTTTTATAAGAGCTCTCTTCCTGGCTTGTAGATGACCACCTTCTCATTATCCCCATTATGAGGGATGGGGAGAGGGCAGGGCTTGGAAAGAGACAGCAGCTCTCTAAGGTCTCCTCTGATTAAGGCACTAATCTACCATGAGGGCCCCACCCTCATGACCTCCTCTACACCTAATTATTTCCCAAGGGCCTTATCTCCAAATACTGTCACAAGGTGGGTTAGGGCTCTAACACATGAATTTAAGATTGAAAAAAATGTCTACAGCAAATACTGAGTTAATTTAATGGTGAATGTCAAAATTATGGTTTATTTATAACATATAGTATATGTTATATGTATGTCAAATTTAAGATTATGTAACTGAATTTCAGTGTTATGAACTTTACCTTGGAGCCTTGACAGAAAATTAATTATTTTCATTGTAACTTCTTTACTGGTTGGCATTCTCATTTTCTTTTTATCCATAGGCATGTTTCTGGCCGAGCTGATAGAAAAATATTTCGTGTCCCCTACCCTGTTCCGAGTGATCCGTCTTGCCAGGATTGGCCGAATCCTACGGCTGATCAAAGGGGCGAAGGGGATCCGCACGCTGCTCTTTGCTCTGATGATGTCCCTTCCCGCGTTGTTTAACATCGGCCTCCTGCTCTTCCTGGTCATGTTCATC